>QAXD01000004.1:112371-181497 GCA_004335575.1 Haematococcus sp. NG2 | reverse complement strand
GCCGCCAACGCAGCTGCAGCAGGCAGCATGATGACGGCACCCTTCATCCCTGGCCCTGGGCGGGGCAGCTCAGGCAGCAATGTCTACTATGGCGGCATTTACAGTGGTGCGAGTGTATACTACCCGCCCTCTGCCTATGGTATGCCAGCCATGCAGCCATCTGGTGCAGTTGCCAGCAAGCAGCAGGTTATGGACTCGGTACGCAAGCAGATTGAATACTACTTCAGCACGGACAACCTTTGCAAGGATATATTCCTGCGTTCCAAGGTGTGAGGATTTGGGTGGCACGAGCTCGTCCGGTGTGGCAGCAATGCATTGCACCGAGTGGACCTGCATTGTTGGGTGTAAGGTTGGATGCCTCATGCACAACTGAGGCAGCACTTCCAGCGTTCCTCATAGTCCCTTGTGGTGGAATGCCAATTGCAGATGGATGAAGAGGGCTGGATTCCGCTGGCTGTTGTGGCCAATTTCAACCGTGTTCGCATGCTGACACCTGACATGATGCTGATCGTGGACGCACTGCGTGAATCAAGTGTGGTGGAGGTGTCCAAGGAGAGCGCGTTCCTGCGCGCCAAGGAGACCTGGAGCAAGTGGATCCTCCCGCCCCAGCAGCGTGACCTGTCCCACAAGCCGAGCAAAGCAGATGCGACAGAGGCTGCGCCAGCACCGGCCACCAGCCAGGAGCAGGCTGCGGTGCAGGGCCTTGTCACCCCCACATCTGCTGCTGAGCCTCCATCCACATCCACTTCAACCCCGCTAGCAGCCGCAGCTGCACCAGCTGCAGGCTCATTAGCGGCTGCAGTGTCACAGACGGTGTCACCCAGCAAAGCAGTGCCTGAGCCACCACAACCGGCGCCCAAGAAGAAAGCGTCAGATGAGGAGGACTTGGATGAGGATGAGGACCTGTTCGAAATGGACGAGGTGCACTTGGGCTGTGCTTCTTCACGTGTAGTTTGGCCTTGTTGATCAGCACCGCTTCCATCTGAAGCTGTACTTGTTGTCATCGGGTGAGACTGGGGCAGGAATGCGCTGCTGGCATCCCTTTGTCCTCAGTACTGTTGCTGGTGCCACGTCTGCACAGGACCAGGAGGTGTCGGCCGGCAAGAAGGACGACGACCAGAAGCATGGCGAGATGTCGGACATGGACCTGGAAAAGCTGATTGTGGTAACACAGACGAAGCAGCGCAGTGGCAAGCTGGACCCTGGTGTTGCCAAGCTCATCAATGATGGCCTAGCCATGTATGAGCAGGAGCTGGCGGAGATGACGGGCACCAAGGGCCGGCACTCAGGGCGGCCACCAAAGGCGCCATCCAGTGGGAAAGCCGGGCAGCACACGATGCATTTCTACTCCTCATCGCTGCCTAAGAGCATCCAGAACAACCGCAGCAGTCACAGACGGTATGTTGGGCATGTCAGGCATGCAGGGCTGCATGGCAATATCAGCGGTATGATGTGGCTCAAACTGTCTTCCTACAGACAGCACACGTTACACGGTTCATGAGTTGATGCATGGCTGTTTCGGTGCCCCTGCAGCATCACGGGCGAATCGCCGCCTTCCAACTCAGTGGGCTGGCTCATGGGTGCCACACCGCCAGATACCAACGGCATGCTGCTGGGCACCTCTCCTGGCTCCTTCAGCAGCCGTGGACGGCACATGGCCAACATGCTTGGCTCCTCCCCACGCACTGGGTCCCTGTCCTCCTCTTTGCCAATTCCCAAGTTTCAGCACCCCAGTCATGCGCTGTTGGAGGAGAATGGGTTCAAGCAGATGAAGTGGGTGTTTCAGGTTTCATGACTTTGCTGCTTAGTTTGTGGGCTGGTTTCTCATATGAGCTGTTAAGGTGTCGCACTTGGATTGGAATTTGCATGTTTGCTCATTAGCCACATGCGCACAACAGGATGCAATGCGACTGCGCAACCGTGAAATCAGGTGTGATGGGCTGTGTTGTACCATTTACATGACTTGCTCAGGTACGCCAAGTACTACAAGCGCTGCATTGAGGACCGCCAAAAAATGGGCATTGGGCTGAGTGAAGAGATGAACACGCTCTTCCGCTTCTGGTGCTACTTCCTGCGTGACACGTTCAATGAGTCAATGTACAAGAACTTCTGCAAGCTGGCGGAGGAGGATGCGCAGGCCAACTATCATTATGGCATGGAGTGCCTCTTCCGCTTTTACAGCTATGGCTTGGAAAAGAAGTTCCGGCTGGACCTGTACCGCGAGTTTGAGCAGGCCACGTTGCGGGTAAGCAAGCCTGCTATATGTCTGCATGCACCAAGGTCTGGTACACCTGGTCACCTGCACATTTTAAGCTCAAGTTCTGGGAGCAGTCTGCTTTTCTGTGATGTGTACTGGCCAGTTTGAAGGTGTGCAACGCTGCTCCCTGTGCTGATACTGATCTACTTGACCCAATGCAACAGGACTATGACCGTGGCAGCCTGTACGGCTTGGAGAAGTTCTGGGCCTTCCACCACTACAGTGGCCTGCCCAAAGATCAGGAGATTGAGATCGAGCCACGCCTGAAGAAGCTGCTCGAGGAGGACTTCCAGTCACTGGAATGCTTCAAGCGCGAGAACGCCAAGCGCGCTGCTGCTGGTGGCGGCAAGCCCCCCTTGCACCATGGCCCCAGCCACCTTGGGCAGCAGCATGGCCATGGTCACAGCCACGGCCATGCAGCAAATGGTCCTGCTGCCGAGAAGCACGTGACTGCAGCCACTAGCTGAGTCTAGGGGTGAACAAACTTGTTGTGGTTCGCTCAGTAGCAAGGTGCTGTTTGAGGCATATGCGCACGTTCATGCAGCATCGAGCCTCGCGGGGAGAGGCAAGCAGGTGTGGTGCTTAAAGGTCAAAGTCCGGCAAAGTCCAGGGCCCATGTGGTCGACACCCCGCTGGCACTCATGGCGTGAACGTATTTGTGTGCATGCACGGCAGGGTGGTAGGCAAGCAAGCCCTATGTGTGTGTGGTGGGGTTGTGTTGACGTGCAACAAGATTGTGGACACTGGGGTGGTGTCCTCATGCGCCTCTTTTAGTTATGGTCACGGCGTGAATGCGTTGATGCGCATCTGTGTCCATGTGGTGGGGGCGGGGCAGGGCAGGGTGGGTGGGTTGGGGCAGGGGGCTGGGGGGGGCATAGGAGCTGTGTGTTCATGAAGTCAAGTGCATCATGAAATGCAATTCAAATCAAGCGGTCGTTTTGCAGCATGCTTGTGGTCGCTTGTGGTGGTCTGGTCTTCAGTGGTTGCACCCATGCTGCAAGATGCTGGGGTTGCATCATACTTTCTGCTGAGGCTCAGGTAGAGGCAGCTCTAGGTGTTGCTTGCAGATGGATGATGATTTTACTAATCAGCCACAAAGGAGTGAAAGTACACCAGGAAGGCAACTATGCCATCATTCTTGCAACCCTTTCTACTGCGCAGTCCTGACAGCTGCTTCCAGCTTGAAGAAATTGTGTCGAAATGGTATGGTGCACCCTCACCACTGTGTGCGTGCAAAGAAATCGTATCTGTATGGTATGGTGCACCCTCACCACTGTGTGCATGCGTGCAGGCATTGATGGTGTGGGGAAGGTGCGTGGGGATGTGGAAAGTCCATCATCACACTTGGTGTGGGACGCGCATGGGCCACTGCCAGCTGCCCACCGACGTTGAACGGCCCCAGCCAACGGCCTCATGGGACGCATATGTTAATCTTTTCCCTGGCGCGTGTGCAGCACCTCAGGGGCATCCCGAAACTGTTACAGTTGCGAGCTGAGATTGATTTATGAGTTATCATCTTTAAGCTAGCCGCATGCTAGCAGAGTCAACCCTTCCAGTCAACCACTGTAGGAAGTGAAGCAGGCATATTCAATGGAGCATTGCTAGATTGGTACCGAACTGTTGGACATGAGTTCTGAGGGCTCGGTATTGAAGAAGGCTCGAACAGAGGAACGGTTAGTGCGGGCGCTGCTCGAAACAAAGCAGTAAAGGCATTAAGCTCGCACGCGCTGCCACGATTTCTAACCGTGCAGTGTTGGGTGTTGAGCGGTTCGGCATTAGGGCGATGTTGTTTGGCACGCTCGCATCATGACATGTATCAGCACGCCTGCTAACCGTGGTGTGCGCCATTTCATGCTTGCCTGGCCTGACGCCCCAATTTTCGCCGCAGGCCACAAGATGGCGCAGCTGCTGAGGCACAGGGAGCTGGTGCGGGTACTTGCTATCGGGTTTTCTTCCAGAGCGAACAGATTTGGTGATGCACAGAATGCTTAGTAAAGCAGCAGATCTAAGCCTGCATACCATGCATGACAACGTTGCCGCAGGTGAAGCGTTGCGGTCAGAGCCTACACTGGCCAATGCCCTATCCGCTGGTACGCCTGCAACTGTGGGCCACTGCGAGTTTCTTGTGGGTTTGGGCAGCACTGCATGCGTCAATGTAATGCATGGGCAACAAGGGACAGGCGCTGCATCACTCACAGCCCACGATCATGCATGCATGCTTGCTCATGTGGGCAGGGACCGAAGGAGGCGTGAAGGCAGAGCAGGGTGCTGGCATGAGCAGCCTCCCACGTCCCCCGCCGTTAACAATCCCGGCGGCACCTAATGTGCGTTACTGCGTGGGATGCAGTCTCACCCTTCGAGGGGCAGTTGTTGCTGCTGCCATCTTTGTTTTCTTGTGATCCGAGTCAAATGCTGCCTAATACACGCTGTCATCGACAAGCTGCTCAACCAGAGGCTGTTCCATGCTGCGTGCAGCCATCCACGTTGGTTGGTGTGGGGATGACGGGGCTGTCGCCTCTGCCGTCGCTGCTTGGGATGGCATCCCCTGGCATTTTCAATTTGGACTCTCTTGTGTCAGGCGGCGTGACTGGTCATGCAGGCGGCCAAGCAGCAAATGGTGCAGCAGCAACAGCACGCATAGGGAACGGGGACACTAAGCACATGTTAGATGGCATCACACCCAGCTTGATCAGCCCTGGCCTGCAGTGGCCTGACGCCATGCGGGGCCATGCAGGCGCTGGCCTGGACTTCCCCATGGAGGACATGGACACGCTTGGGGCTGTTCCAGATAATGTTCTCAAGAACGGGAATGCGCGCAGCTTGGCTGGGGAGAAGGGTGGCAAGGCCATGCCTGGTGGTGGTCTGGCAGGGGAAAACATGCCACTGCCCTCCCCATCCCTGCTGGAGTTGACAGGAACGAATGGGCAGGGTGGTGGCCTCTACAAAGGTCTGCAGCTTGACAAGGAGCGCAATGTGTGGCAGGTAAGGCGCCTGTGCGTGAACCAGCATCGAGCTTGCAGACCTAATTTGTGGAGATGATATGTTGTGGCTCCAGTGCAAGCGTTGAAGCACTGAATAACTTGCTGCTGTGTATTTGTCATGCGCAGCTCTTCCTATATGATGGTTCACAGTACCGTACTGTGGGCGAGTACCATAATGAGCTAGAGGCTCTTGTGGCGCAGGAGTTGCTGTCACCTGCATCCATGCCAGCCCTGGCCAATGGCACTGTCAATGGCTTTGGGGATGTGTATGGCCGCTTGGGCAGTAATGCAGGCATGTCATCGCTCATCAGCCCGGCGCTGCTGAATTCGCCTGGGGGTCTGGTGTCGCCGATGGGCTTGGGCAGCATGACTATTCAGCAGCTGTTAGGCGCGCCGACACCACGTGACCCAGGCAACAGCAAAAACTACCGTGGTGTGCGGTATAATCGCGACATGCAGGCGTGGCAGGCATATATTGTCGATGACGCCGGCAAGCTGTTTTTCCTGCCGGGTGGGTTTGAGCATGAGGAAGAGGCAGCACATGCCCATGACGTGGAGGCGCTACGTCGTTTTGGTGCAGCTGCAGAGCTCAACTTCCCACACCATGGGGCTGAGCCAGGCTCAGCTGAGCGCGACAGCAGCGCAGGGGGCCTCCTGATTGACAACCCACATGCACCTGACCCGCGCATGACCGGCGGCATCGGTATGCCGACTGCTTATGGCTACGCACCAAAGTACAGTGCACAGGGCAAGCTGTTGGGCCGACCACCTCGCCCTGATGGCCCCATGCGCGGTACTCCCATGCGCGGGCCACACATGATGGACGCCCCACCGCCAGGCAGCACAGGCCGCAAGCGTGGGCGCCCACCAGCCAACTCCTATGCACCCATGGATGACGGCATGCCCAACTTGCCTTTGGATGCCAACGGCATGCCCATTGCAAATCTGGCCATCCCCAAAGTCAGTGCGCGGCTTTTGGCGGGAATGGTGGATTACTGGCTCCACTGCTGTGCCAAGGCATGCTAGTTTCAATGTACAAGGTGCTGGTGCATCACTGTGAGCTCCAGCGTCAACATGTTGTGTCACCACAGCTTGATCATCTGTGTGTTTCCCTGCAGTCCAAGTATCGCGGCGTGGTGTGGGACCCTGATCATGGGAAGTGGCGCGCACAGCTGCTCAACGACGGCCGACCTGTCATCCTTGGCCACTTTGTTAACCAGGAGGATGCAGCACGTCAGTATGACATGGCAGTGGTTAAGGGCAACCGCAAGGAGCGCACCAACTTCCCACCCTCGTTTTACAAGGAGGGGTGAGTACTATATCATTCGTGCGCATACAGTATCATACGTATGCAATGTAATGCTGTAACAGCCAACCCTGATCTGTATGTGTATGCTGAAGGTGTTATTTTCATGCCAACTGCAGGCGTGGGTCACCTGCACATGGAGGCCGGTCACGCAGCAACCCAGCCATCCGTGTCACGTCACAGTACAAGGGTGTCAGCTGGAACAGTGCATGCTCCAAATGGGTGGCTGTTCTTTGGGACAGGTGCGTTTAGTCTGTACTGCTCCATGCAACAGTCATGCTTTGCTGCTGTGTTCATCAGGTGTGTTGTTGTGCACATGCTGGTCAAGCACAGTCAAACTGTTTCCTGTTTTTGTTGTTGTGGGCACTGCGCAGGGAGCTCAAGCGTGCACGCCACATCGGCAGCTTTGAATCAGAGGAGGATGCAGCGCGTGCATATGACCGAGAGGCAATCAAGATGCTGGGGCCTGAGGCTGGCCTCAATTTCCGGGAAAGTAAGTGCACGCTGGTGGCTGGTTTGCCTTGGACTTAATGGCTTGTGTAAAAGGCGTCTGCGGAGTCTACGTCGAGTGTTGTGCAAGTGGCAAACTTTCTGACAATTGCTGTTGTTGCTGCTGCTGCTGTAGGTCTCACGGAGTACATGGCTGCAACTGGCGGGCACGTCCAGTTTCCAGAGACCAGCATGCATGCCGTGAACAAGGGGTCAAGTCAGTACCGCGGGGTGTCATGGCATGAGCGGTCGCAGCGGTGGGAGGTGCGCGTGTGGGGCGGTGGCAAGCAGCACTTCATTGGTTCATTTACAAGTGAGGTGGAGGCAGCACGCGCATATGACAAGGCAGTGTTGCGGCTGAGGGGCCAGGATGCACGAAGCCGCAGCCGGATGAACTTCCCCCTGTCAGAATACAACCTGGAAGAGATTCAGAACGAGCCTTTAGGGCCTTACATGCGAGCAGCGGTCAACGAGATGCAGCCTTTGCAGCCACTTGCGTATGGACGGCCCAAGCGTGGGGCTGGGCGAAGGTGAGGGGACGCCGGCTGCTTGCATCTGTGTCGTGCTTTGGGTCCTGCATGCCGGCAGCCAAACTTGTAGCTGCTTGCACGGCATGGGCGCTGCTGCCATTGGCCATGACTTGCCGCGCCATGGCGTTCATGTCACCACAGGCGGCGGCAGGACGATGACGATGAAGACAGTGAGCTTGAGGACGAGGAGGATCTGGACATGGGGCCTGGTGGCAGCCGCAACCCCTCCAATCCATCTTCCGTGCCAGGCAGCCGCGCCCCTTCAGCCCCACCCCCAGGCAGTGCGTTTGATGACAGCGCCATGCGCATGATCCGGGAGCTGTCAGCCCAGGCGGGTGAGAGTGCACCACCAGTGCCAGAAGTGACCGTCAAGTTTGACGAGAACGAGCACAAATGGGTGGCATCCATCCCATCAACAAACATGATGCTTGGCATGTTTGACCTGGAGATTGAGGCGCGCAACGCTGGGCAGACGTACACACTCAATGTGCTGGCAAACATGATGGCCGCACGGGGTGTGACGCCAGAGGCACTTGGTCAAGGCCAGGTAGGAAGTGTGGCTCCAGCTCCACCCCCGCATATCCCAGATCCTGCTGCTGCCGGCATGCCAGGTGGGGAGGGCACCATGCCCTTCCAGCTGCAGGTACCCCCTGAGATGATGGGCTCTATCATGGGGCAGTTTGGGCAGCAGGTGCAGGCAGGGCCTTCCACCTCACAGTCCGTCCCCATGGTCGACCCCATGATGATCGATGGGGCCCGCGGAGGCAGGGGCAGCCGTGGTGTGGGGCGGCGGGCAGCTGCAGGTGTGTCGGCCATCACTGCAGCAGTAGCTGCAACTGAGGTTGTGCCGCAGGAGGCTGCAGTGGACCCTGGCATGTTCAAGCAGGCGGGGGGGCCTACAGGGCTCACGGCGCCAGCGCCTGTGCCTCCTGGTGCACGCGGCAAGAGCCAGTACCGCGGTGTCAGCTGGTGTGAGAAGGTGAAGAAATGGCGTGCCCTGCTGTGGGACGGCCAGAAGCAGCGCTTCCTCGGGCACTACACCACAGACCTGGATGCAGCACGTGCTTACGATCGCGCATTGATCGAGCTGAAGGGGCCCGACGCCAAGACCAATTTCCCAGCAGCCTCATACGAGGGCGAGCCGCCACCTGAGGACAATGCGACTGCACGCAAACAGAATGGCAGCCAGTTCAAGGGCGTGGGCCTGAACAAACAGACAGGCCGGTATGAGACACGACTGCGCCTTGGTGGTAGAAACCTGTTCATTGGCAGCTTCGATACGGAGATCGAGGCAGCACGTGCATATGACTGTGCAGCATTGCATGCTCGCAACGGGTCGCACATTGGCTTGAACTACCCGCACGAGAATTACACCGAGATAGAATTGGCAGATGCGCTCAATCGGCTGAACGCAGCCATGGCTGAGTGAAACAGTTGTCTGACCAGTCGCTTTTGCGCTTCATCATGCTCTTTTGAGAGCAGGACAGAAGGAAAGCTGCAGATCAAGGTGCATGGTGGCCACACACGTTGTATCCAGGGCCAAAGGGTGGAATGGAACGTGGCTGCTGATTGTTTCGTACATGGTTGTTTGTGGGACGTACGTTCCGGAGCATGAGCAAGGGGGGGGGGTGACTCAGTGGAGACCCGATGGACATTTTCCATGGTGGCAACCATCACTGTGGTTTGCGTGCTTAGTTGGTTCAGACCTGCTCCATGTACTTGTAGCGTGTGACTTTGCGTGCTGACTGGACAGATGGATACTGCCGGTGGATCATGAAACCTTTCAATGGCGCACGCTGGCCAGGTTTTGTGCATAATCTTTGCTGGACCCTGTAAGCCGCGGGAAATGTTCATCGAGTTAGGCAGCTGTCTGAGGTACTTGCATCATCATGTGGCTGACACTAACAGCTGAAGCACAACAGCAAGGCCAGTGCAGCCATAACTTGACCAAATGCTGCGCCGTGCACACAGCAGCACTTACAAATGAGATCACATGTTCATGTTCATGGTACACAAGCCTTCAGCCAGTGACGGGCTGATCAGCAATGCGCGCTCCATCGCGCGTCGGAGAGCATCTAGCATCCCATGTTTGCTGGTGCCATCCTAACACCCACATCCAACATAGTCTCTAAGCCATGCAGCCGGTTTCAACCTGGCTTGCCAGCAGAGAGGTTGAGAGAGTGGGCCGACAGTTCTGCACATGGGTGGTGTGCCCAGGGGCCTCCGCCTGCAGCCCAATCACCAGTCAACGTGGGCCAAGGTCACCGCGAAATCACCCATGCACATCCCTGCCATCCACCAGCTGCATGCTTTCATGCACGAATCATGCCACTCCTGACCAGTCATCTCGCGACATCCACGCCTTCAGTGTGTTCAAACAAGTCCAAACAAGTGAGAGTAGGCACTCTGCCTCAAGTCAGCTGCCGTGTGGTGATGCATCAAACACCAAGTGAGGTTCATCATCCACGTCCATGCAACGATCACACCACATGCAAGTTGTGGGCACTCATCCTGAACCTAGCCATGTTCCTCACAGTCCCTGTGCAGTTGGTTCACTGCAGAGAGGTGAGCTTAGTTTGGCTGCTGCCACCATTTGCTCAAGTCCCTGATCTCAAAGTACGCATTGTATGTGGCAAGCTTGCGCCCCCCCTACCGCCCCGTGATTCCCCACCTGCCAACTCCTGGGGTCCCAGGTTTCTTTGTTCAGGCCCTGTACCCACCACTGCTTTTATCCTATCATGGGCGGTCCCACATCCACCGATCGGGTGCCAGCAATCACAGGCTCCAAAGCTGAAACAGCAACGCCACCAAAACGCCTGCATGCTGCACGCAGCTCACTGCACCATGCATGCTTGTTGAAGCGAGGGCCTGCTTCACTCAAAGCCACATCCGCCCTGATCACCGCTTTCAACAGTTGGTTGTTGCTCTTCACCATGCTGTTCCAAAACCGTAGCACACATCGCCACCAGTAAAATTGAAACGGTAGCTGGCTCACCTCACACAACATCGCCCTGTTTACTACAACCGATTTCTTCACATGTGTTGGATGTGCGTGTTAGATGGCGCTTTTAAATGGTACATGTGTCCCAGCCGCCAGGACCCAGGAAGTGGGTGCCCCACACCTGACAGGTGCACAGACCATGCGACAATGCATACTTTAGTTTAGAACAAACGCAGCACAACATGCGGCATACGACGCGCTTCCAATCACGCACGGCTTCTTAGCATTCACGGCTAGCCCCTTCCTATTTGCATACTCAGCCAATGCATCCAGCATGCTCTGCAGCGTTGCCGAATCCAAAGCCAGCATGGCCAGATCATCTGCGTATAGCATATGAGTGAGCAGTGTTTCTGCATCCAGCCTCACCGCACCCCCCTGTCCTAGTGCACGTCGCACCCGTTCACACTTGAAAACAGGCTGATCCATGTCGTTCACAAACAGTGCAAACAGGGAAGGACTGAGCGGGCAACCTTGCTCCACCCCTGTGCTGCGGTGAACAGGGTTAGCCTGCTTAGTACCATCCACCAGCACATACGTATCCCCGTTGCACATGGCCTTGATTGCCGCCAGCATGGGCTGAGCATATGCATCCTGGTTCTCAGGTGATGCCATAGTTGCTTCCTACCGTATTACTGTATTAGCTGTATTGTATGCTGCCTTGGAATCCATGAATGCGACATGCAGCTTTCTACCCCGTGTGGCGTTATAAACGTACCTCAGGATAAACATGGGCTGCTGCGTGTTTCTGCCAGGGTAGAAAGCAAATGAGATCACAGCCTTGTCCTGTGTGAGGCACTAGCAGACCAGGTGATTGGTAGCTTTGTTACACAGCGCTTACACCAGTCTAGGGCATGTTGCGGCTTGCTTTCATGAGGAGTAGCTCCAGTTCAGGCATTGCAGCTGCACGAGTCCTGAGCAACAGCCGAAGGCTGGTGGAGTCAGGTGTGATCCTCGACCACAGGCCAGACGGTGGCTCAGGGTTGCCGGTGATGCCCTTGGGGGACCCCGCAGTCCATCACCTTGATCCACGAGCCCGGGCCACAGCATGCCACACCTACCCATCAACTGCCCCACCCCAAGCACTTGCAATCGACAGGGCCCAATCGTTCATCCACTTACTACCATGCACGGCACCAGGTAGGGCCCAGAGTATAACTACCAGGCTGGTCATCCTAACTGCTGTTTGGCCCAAAGAATCGGGGGCTAGGCAGATGCAGGCACTCAGTAGCACCTGGTTGCTGCACCCTGCTGCGGCTGCACAGGTTGGTGGGGTTGAGGACCCAGCAGCACAGGGACGAGCCGCTGCTCTGGTATGTGGACCACCAACAGGTTGGACTGTTGGTATGGCACCAGATGCGCACCCCTCAACAAGGAGGTAGGCGCAAGCAAGGGGGTAATGGGTGTTGGGGCAGCAGGTATCTTTGTGGACCCTGATGCTTCCTGGTACTTCTGAGGGTTAGCGCGAGTGGAGCGCTGAGCGCCGCTGATGCATTAGTTGAAGGCTGCCCCAGTAGCGGGGTCAAGGAACTGCGTGTCCTCTGCTGCTCCCACCTGGGACAGCAACAGTGCATCATACTGCGACCCACCAGCAAGAGCACCGTAATCATCCAGAAGGCTGATGTTGGCGTCAGCTGCAGGTGCTGCGTATGCAGTCATCATACTTTGCCCATATGCACTGTACTGGCTGAAGCTGTCGCTTGCAAACGCGCCTGCTGCTGCACCACCGTATGCCTGCTGTGTGGCACCTGACTGGGATGCAAGTGTGGCAGGTAGTGTGAACGATGCCAGCCCAATCTGGCTTGCCTGTGTGCGTGCTGACATTATGCCTGCCTGTGTGATAGGAGCTGCACTTTGGCTCTGCATGCCCAGGTCAGCACCCTGCAAGGCACCAAACGAATTGCAAACAAAACACTTATGATAAGGGCATGAGTTGCCAGTTAGCCAACCACACGTGCAGGGGTGCACCCATCCTATTTGCTGGACATTAGCCAGGCCGTGACACAGCTACAAGGCTGTCCATGCAACATGTCAGCTGTGGCTCACACGTACCTTGCTGGGCCGTGAGTCCATGCTGGGGATGGCATATGTGGGCATTGCGAACGGCATGAAGGTGGGCACACCTGCCCCTGCTCCCTGCCCGCCTGCCGCTATGGCACCCCTGCCGCTGGGTCCTGCCATGCCACCAGGCCCTGCCACAGGCCGCCCACCCCGGCCAATGTCAGGCTTCCCGGGTGCACCACGAGGCCCTGCACTAGCAGGCGCAGAGAGCGGCGCAGAAGCTGTACCTGGCATGTTGGGCGCTGCAGGCGTATCCTGCAGGGCGACCTTGGCTGGCATAGGGTCGCCCACATTCTCAGGCGGCTGGTAGCGGTTGGTGGTCAACACACCAACGCCAAAAGATGCCCGATCAAATGTCCTGCGCGGCCGAGCCAGCTGGATCATGGACGGTTTGAGGTTGGTGAGGGGCCCCTCCACCAGACAGCCCTGCTCCTTGAAGTGTGTGAGCAGCGTGTTCCACAGCGGCTGCTTGCTCAGCACGCGTGGGTTGCCCAGGATCACCAGGCCGTAGCGAGCACGTGTCAGCGCTACATTCAAGCGGCGAGGGTCACCCAGGAATCCGATTGACTGCTGCTCGTTGGAGCGCACGCATGACAGCACGATTACATCCTTCTCACGGCCCTGCAGCGATGCCACAAACACCAAGGGTCCAGCCCTCATGTCCTACTGGCTGAAATATTTCTGTAACGAGATGACTGGCCACTCGCAGCCACACACACGTGGGGTAGAATACTGGTCTGAAGTATAGGACCTCGGTATAGGACTGACATGTTGTTTCTCACACACCTGGAATGCGTCCACACTTGACACTTCAATGTCCCGATACAGGTCCTGGCGCATGGTGCCATTGCGCATCATGACGCTCACAACGTGTGCGCGCTGCCCCTCGTAAGGTGTGATGACACCAATTTGGCTGGGGTTGACACCGTTCTGTGAGAGTATCATTGTCGTGCAGGGCGGGTCAGGGTGAGTATGGGCTTCCAAGCTGTGCATGAGGCTGCTGTGACGTGCAGGGGGGTGGGTGCAGAGACAAATCCAAGAGCCAGCACAATGTGCAGATGATGGGCGGCTGCAGGCACTGTGATTCACCCACCTGCAGAAAGCGCGTGACAATCTTCTCTACGTTGGTTGCTTCAGTCCGGTTCAGGAATGACGTGCCTTCAGGTACAAACAGCCACAGCAGCTTGGCGTCATCATCAGGCGCAAAGAAGGCGCAAGGATGTGACATGCCAGAAAATGCAACGGAGGTGTACCCTGCGACGTAAGAAGCATGCAGACCGCATGCAGGCGCCTGTGTGGTCTGTGCACACACCGCTCGCACTGATCTCTTCTGCACCCAGCTGCACATAGAACATCATGGGCTTGTCAGGGTTGGGCCATGGGAAGTCCACACCGCGCATCAGGCGATCGCCCACACCCGAGCCGTTCTGCGTCAAGAACCACAAGCACACAGCACCTTCATGCAGTGGTCATGAACATGGGTTCAAGGAGCGGCATGCCGAGTTGCTCCTGTAACAGTACAAAGTTACGCACCTGCAGCGTCCCCTCGTAGAACATGTTGGATGGGAACTCAGAAAGGCAAGGGTGCATGCGGTACTGGACCTGCAGGTTACACATGGGCCGAATGGACACCAAGAGCACCAGGGATGGCATTTTGAACAAAGGCTTCAACCCAAGACCCTGGCCTGTGCTTCCATGAGCAGGGGCTGTACACAGGCACGAACAGTGCAAGCATGCAACCATGATGGCACAGCATGCCAACTGATATAGTCCAAGACACACCTGCAGGCGGATGGGCTTGATGCCCAGCAGGCGCAGGCGCTCAAACAATGACTGGCTCAGACCAGCCTCCGCGGCCTTTTTGCACATGATCACAGGGCCTAGCTGGCAGTGGTCCCCCACGAGGATGATCTGTGATGAGTTACAACAAGTGCATCAGCTGTGGTTGGGTGCAGCACAAGCCGTTGGTCGTCGCATGCCAAGTTCCATGCCAGAGACATGGCACTTGGAGCACGGACCTGATCCACACACCATTGTGATTGACACTGCCATGAAACAGGGCTACTCAGGAGCAAGTTGAGCGCACAAACACAGCCTAATGCCTGGAAGCACAGAACACACACCTGCTTAGCACCCATGACCATGGGGATTAAACACTCAGGCTCTGCTGCCTGTGTGGCCTCATCAATGAGGACATGCTGGAAGCGGAAGCCCTTGAGACGTGCATCACCAGCACCCACGCACGTAACACACACCACCTGCGTGCAGCCATATGCGCACAACCCAACAAATGATAACGTCCGGCATGTTCAAGCTCAGTTACTGCAAACAGGTCTCTGCAATTAGGATGCAGCTGTACGCATGTGGGCATGGCTAAAAGGTGGCTCCAGCATGCAACTGGGGGGAGAAGAAGGAGGAGGAGGAGGAACCAAAACACTCACATCTGCTGCTCCCAGGATTTCCATCTCCAGCCGCCTCCGCAGTGTGAACAACTGCTTCTCATCTTCAGCACGCAGCCCACCCTGGTCCTCACGCAGCTGCAGCAGCTTCTTGTACAGCTCAGCACCTGGCAGGTCCACATGACGCACCTGGGTCGTGCATGGCAGTGCCACATGCAGTACGGCAACCAGCAAAAAACAGGGACATTCATGGGCCCGACGGCACATCAAACGACAGAGGAACATTCAACAACGACAGCCAACCGTGCTCATGCACTCAGCTTAACACCATCTCGCCCACCTGGTAGTGTAGTGTGAGGTGCTCGCATGGCGACAACACATCTTCGCGCGATTTGGCGCACAGGCGCACAACCTTCAAGCCTGTTTGCGAAATCTTGTCGGCCAGCTGGTCCACCGCCACGTTGGAGGGTGCTGCCACAAGCACACATGGTTCATCAGGGCGCTTGCATGCCTGCAAGCCAGGACACGACAGAAACAGTGAGAAATGCAAAGAGCCCAGTCACGAGCCTCTCCAATAGTATCCATGATGACAACAACATAAGGAAACCAGAGCACAACGAGATCAATTGTCATAACAGTGCGATGTCGAGCAGTGGCCTGCCTTGAAACACTGTAATTCACCTGCACAATGTGGTAAACGATGGCTGCAGACGTGACAGTCTTGCCCGTGCCAGGCGGGCCCTGGATGAGGGACAGAGGTGATGTGAGGACAGCCTTCAGTGCCGCAAGCTGCGAGTGGTTCAGGTCAGGCAGGGAGGGCACCGAGAAGCCCTTGCGTGGTGGGTGGATGCGCAGCGGCGTGGGCTCCACCTCATGACCTGCGCAAGTTGAAAGGGTGGCAACATGCGCACCAGGTCCATGTTTGGCGCAACACGAATTGCACACCATATTGTGCGCGCACATACAGATGCGGGCAGCCCTGCCTCTACCAGCAACATGTCCCCGGTCACCGCGCCACACAGTGTACACAGGGGTGCACAATCCACACATGCCAGTGACCCACCCAGCAGCGTGTGGTACAGGTAGCCTGAGATGGAGGTGCGGTCCTTGTCCAGAACATGCAGCGCATTCTTCATGCGGTCAAAGCTGGTGGACTTCCACACGAAATCCACGTGGTAGCCGACAGTGCAGTCGTCTGGGCAGTCATTGCTGGACATTTCCAGACACACCTCCTCCGTCTGGTCAAAACGGATGACCACGCCATTGCCCTCCCAGGGGCCACGTGCTGACGCGTTGCGGTGGCGCAGCTTGAGTTCATCACCTGCGTTCGGAGCGGAGGTCGGCAAAGCATGTGATAGCACTAAATGCAAGCAGCAGTGTGGACAATGTTACACGCTGCTACTACAGATGATGATTGCTGCGCAGCACAGGCAAGCTAGATCGCGGAGCTGCATCCACACTTTGGAAGAGACCATGGGACTGTTCAAGTGCAGGTACATGCAAGCGACGGACTAGCACTCGCCTGGCACCAGGCGCAGGTCGTTGTCATCTTTGGGGAAGTAAAAGTATGCCAGCCGCTTGTGGTTGAGGCCCCAGTCCCAGCGCACCGTGATGTTGTCACGGGACTGGCCCTCCTTCATGGCACGATCAAAGTCAGCCTCCAGCTTCACCAGTGGCTTGAACACGGAGTGGTACTGGTGCACGTCTGTGTACCTGTGCACGTGCACAGTTTCATGCACGCAACAGTGATGCGATGTGCTTGCCACGATACAACACCTTGCTCCGCTTGCTGCCCATGGTGGCTATGCGCGCCCGCCAAGCGCACTGGCCCAGTCTGGTTTACTTGGCAAGGTTGTTGCCAATGGTGTACTGCATGTTTGCCCGTCCCTCAGACCCTTGCCAGCTCAGCAGCGGCACCTACCGCAGCGCCACAGGAGTGAGCTGCTCCTCCTCGCCCTCTGCCTGTGGTGCGTCCAGATCTTCAAGTGTGGCTGTGGGCCGTGTGCGCCACGCCTCCTCCAGCGCGGTGGCCTGTGCAAGTGTGACAGGTCTTGCCCGTGCCAGGTCACGCTCCGTGGGGTTCTTCACAAGCCAGTTGACCAGCATGCGCTCCTGCAGCAACATGACACGGAGGCCACATACCGACGCTGGCACGCTGCTGTCTCCGTAAGTGTCAACAGCACCATGACCATGATCAACAGCACACATCTCAACATGTTGCTCCAGCCAGCCACAGGACCCTTTGCCGCGGTGCAACCAGCATCACAAGTATGTTATCATTGCGCCACCAAATTCAAATCCACAGCCCCCCAAGCCACACCTCTACAATTGGCTGCCACTGCGTGAGATCCAGGTTGAGGTCCTTGATAGTGGGATGGTTAACAGGGGTGTCGCGCGCCAGCAGCACCACAGTGTTTTCGCTTCGCACTGGCACAAACCCCAGCACGAATACATTTCGTGTGCCACTTGCATAGCACTCGAGCACTGCATCTCCCAGTGGGCTGTCCTTGTGCAGCTGAATCTCCTGCACACATATGTGCAGAGAAGGGGAAATTGATCTGAATACCCAGCCGCAGGCAGCGACTAGCACTTTGCCATGAGGCAGACAGGCACGTAGAGGCAGTGATCAAGTAAGGTTGCGTGTCACAGCAGGTGCGGTACCAGCAGGTGTGCATACCTTGCACTTGCTCTTCACCAGGTGCACCACCATGCACGAGCCTGCCTTGTGAATGCGACCATTACAGAACCACTTCCCAGTGCTCAAGCACTTGGCCACGCATGCAGGGTTGGCCACGCCACAATAACTGCAGATGCGGAGGACAGCATGACACCGGTGCAGCACTGAGCGTGTTGCTTGATGCGAGCGCAGCAGGCAAGCAAGGCATAGACTACAGGGATGACATTTAAGCAGCCAGGCCCCTTGTCCAACATGCCACGAAGCAAGTGCGATGTGCAGCGCACTCACGTGCAAGCGAATTCAGGTGGAGGATGCGATGACTCTAGGCCGTCCTCATCAAAACCATCATCAAAGCTCAACTGCAAGATGTGCATGGCCAGGTAAAGAAGGTGAAAGGCTTATGAGCACATGCCTCATCATGCCCCTCGCCTTCTGGCATTCCGATGTGGATGGCCTTGCAGCATGCCAGCCCCTCCAACCTAACAGCCCACCTGGTTCAGGGCCTTTGTGGCACCTGCCTCCCCGTTGCCTCGTTGAGGTTGTTGTTGGCTCAGGGGCCGGGTTGTGGGCATGTCATTCCATGCATCAATAGCAGCCTGCATGATGCATGTGGTGAACCCGACATGGCGTACGACGGCCGTTCGAAAGGGTTGAACTCCCACATACTCTGCTAAACGCACATACAGCACACATATCCCTGGAGCCGCGCACCTGCTGTGATGGCTGGGTAAAGTCTGAAAATTGCAGGAAGCCCGGAGCTGCGCCATAGTCCTGGTAGGTCAAGGCACTGTAGCCCTGGGTGGCCAGGTCTTGAGTTTGCATGTTGTGCAGATCACCCTGAAAACGCCGCCTTACTGGAGCCGACTCTTGCAAATTAAAGTTCGAGAAACAGCGACCCTCCAGCAGACGTGCCTCTGGGACAAGGCAGTACTGTTGTCAATTGTTCAGTGCCTCGCAATGCACATAGGCGGTTCAACAATTGGATGCAGCTATTGAGCATCATCCATGTATGTCTAGAAAATTGAATGAGGCATATCTGAAACGGAACCTGTGCGATTTGACCGCCTCAGGCATAAACATGAAGTCATCCTGCCTTCGAGGCGTGAATCAACGTGAGTATCACATGATGCTGTGGGTTCAGCTCAATTGCTGACAACGTGCTCGCCCCTTCTGCAGACCCTGGCGTATCCGGGCACAGCGTGGCGCGTGTGGCCCGTTCCTGGGCCCCCGTTCACCGGCACCGTCGCGTCACAGTGCGGGTGGTATCGACAGAGGTGTCTGCTGACATCGCGCAGCTTACGGATGCGATCCTGGACCTGGAGACGGAGCTGCACAACATGTTTGAAAGGAGGCCAGCTCCCAAGGTTGCTTCGCATGAGCTGAGTTGCTTGAGTCACCATGCAACCTGCATGGCCACAATGTGCCATGCACGCGTGCAGGGTGCTCATCCTGCAGCACATATTCTTTGCATGCAGGCAGCACAAGTTGCGGAGGTGCGCGACCGGGTTGCGTCCCTCAAAGCCCAGCTCAATGAAATGCTTGAAAAAGGCGACAGCAATGGGAAGGTCAGCGACGAGGCACTAGCCAAGGCCAAGCTGCTGCTAATGGGGGTGAGGAATGCGGCCCATGTGCTTTGTGCTCCCCTGCGTTTCAACACATGTGCCTGATGCTCCTGGTTGACCTGCACGTGCCCACCTGTGCACAGGTCGTGCGCCCACTGTCACCCCAGGCAGTTGGCGGTGAAGGGTGGACCACGGTGGGTGATGCGCGCGCAGGCGACTGGAATGTAGAGCTGGCACTGCTTGAGGCAGAGAATGAGCGGCTGCGAGAAGAGGCACAGGTGCTGCTGCTGCGGCAGCAACTGCTTGAGGAGCTGTGTCAACAGTATGGTGTCAAGTGAGTGTGTTGCTTCTCAAGCTGTGCACTTGGTAAACGCCATGCGTTGCACAGGATACAGTGACGCACATGCTTTGCAGTCATCAGGAGCTCTGGCTCATGTTTGCACTTTGCGGCAATGCTGTGCAGGGTCAAGCTGTGACTGCCGCACACAGCCTCGGCAGATGCGGAGCACCTGCAGGATGGGGTTTTGCTGTCGGTTGTTTGCATGTTTTGATGAGCTGAATGTATGCACAGGGTCATACCTGCCAGACCACCAAACACCGACCACTGTGCTGCAGCTGTTGTAGGCGGTTTCCTGTAGTTGCACTTATGAACCCTGAGGTTGGAGGAAGAACCTTTTTTGTATGTGGATTTGTACCACTACTTATGCACTGCACTTTGGGTGCTGCAGTTGCCAATTTTTTATGGTCTCATCTTGCACATGCAAATGAGGCCCTTGCAACGTCTGACAGGACATACGCTGGACCAGCTTACAAGAACGCTCGCCAAGCTTGGGCCATAGAGCGTTATAAATGTAAAATGTGACATGACTTGAACTCTGGACTTACTCATGTTTTATCCATCTGGTCACTTTCCCCACATTCCGGTATTATGCAACCGACAGTCCAGCACAGACCCAACAGCGGAACAGTTATCACATCTTGGGTACAGGTAGCCATGTTATATGCAACAAACGTGAGGTCATTTGGGTTACGGCCAAGCCCATCGGCACATACCGCTGAGCTCTCATAAGGGTAAACATCCCATGCACGCCAGTTCATAAACAATTGATGCCCTTCGCCCATTCATTGCTGCTGCATACTGCTTACTCCCACTCAATGGTGCCAGGGGGCTTGGACGTGATGTCATACACAACGCGATTGATGGAGCGCACCTTGTTGCAGATGCGCGTGCTGACATCGCGCAGGAAGGCCGGTGTGAAGGGGTACCAGTCAGCTGTCATACCATCAGATGACGTGACTGCACGCAGCGCGAGCACGTAGTTGTGTGTGCGCTGGTCGCCTTGCACACCGACTGAGCGGATTGGCAGGAACACGGCAAAGGCCTGCCAGATCTCATCGTACAGCCCATAATCGCGGATGGTGTTGATGAAAATCTCGTCCGCCTCACGCAGCACATCCAGCTTGTTGCCCTCGGTCACGTCACCCAGCACGCGCACTGCCAGGCCAGGCCCTGGGAATGGATGCCGCTTGATGAAGGTCTCGGGCACATTCAGCAGCCGCCCCACCTGTCGCACCTCGTCCTTGAACAGCTCACGGAAGGGCTCGATGAGCGTGAACTGCAGGTCCTTGGGCAGGCCGCCCACGTTATGGTGGGACTTGATCGTGTGACTGTGCTTCTGCCCAGAGCCTGGAGGTGGGCAAGACTCAATCACATCAGGATACAGTGTGCCCTGCACCAGGAACTTGGGTTTCTTGCCGATGCGCCTCTCCAGGTCATCACGGAACTGCTTGAACACCTGTGTTGGGCACAGAATTGGCAGCCGTGCATCACCATATGAGCTGCACTGCTTGTACGCGCACAGCCTCCTTGCCCCCACTAAGGCAGCCTCTGTCCAACCGTGCTCCTCCAGGTCCACGCCGCACACCATCGTCATGAAATCCCATAGGTCATGGGTGCATTATCGCAGCTGACCACATACGCGTACCTCAATGAACTCAGCACCAATAGCTTTCCGCTTTGCCTCAGGGTCAGTCAGGCCGCGTAGGCGATCCAGCATGGCCTTTGAGTGGTCAATGCAAGTCACTGGAAGGTGTAGGTGGTTGTTGAATGTGTCCATCACGCGCTCCTGCTCCTGCAGTTGCAACATTACAGATCCAGTGTGCGGTATAGCAGGTTGGGCATGGATACTACAGGAATGGTGGTCACCCGTGAACTGATCATGCATTATGTTGCCGCGTGTTGGCCGTGAAGGTCAACGACAAACCATAACTCAATGCACCAGGGATCACGCAGCAGTGTACGCACCTTGAAGCGCAGCAGGCCGTTGTCCACAAACACACAGTGCAGGCGATCGCCCACTACCTTGTGCACAAGCGTGGCTGCCACAGTGGAATCCACACCACCAGATAGAGCGCAAATGACATGCTCCTCAGGGCCAACCTATAGCAGACAAAGAATGCAAGGTTGTGAGCACGAAAATGTCAGCAGCGCTGACTGTGCCATTGTGTGATCAACTGTGCACTCAAGCAACACATGTGGCAGAAATTATGACAGCAAGCTGCGCGCATTACAAAAACACGGGCAGCATGCACTCCGTTCCTCACCAATTCAGCGATCCGCTTCATCTGCTCCTCAACGACCAGGTTCATCGTCCAGTCAGGCGTGACGCCAGCAATATCCATCAAGAAGTGCTTCAGCATATCCATGCCATTTTCTGTGTGGGCAACCTCTGGGTGGTATTGGAAGCCATAGATGTTGCGGGTCGTGTTCTCAATTGCCACGATTGCACCCTGAACAGCGTGCAGATGAGCCAGTGATGTTCAGGCCGAATACATCACAATACATCTTGTAGCGAGGTGTCAACAGTATAAGGCTTACTGAGCCAGCCGAGAATGGGCATGGCCCAGGTGCATGAACAGCATGCATATATGCATGCAAGCACGTTGCCAGGTATTGAGATGTGCAAAGGGTCAACAGACATGATGGCGCACCTGCTGGCTCTTGGCCACAGCAACAAAGCCTTCTGGCAGCTTAACAGCCTCATCGCCGTGGCTCATCCACACATTTACAGAGGAACCATGGTGGTATGAGAACAGCCGGGAGCTGGGTGCAATATCAATGGGCATGCGGCCATACTCGCCACCATGCACGGCAGGCTTGACCTCGCCGCCGAGCAGGTGTGTAATCATCTGCATCGCGACCACGCACGTGCACCGATTCGCACACGAGCATGGGCCCTCAGCATGCAATCACCCTCCATGCATGGGTCAGCCGACCCCAACCCTGCAACACCCCAGAAGCGTCGCACCTGCATACCGTAGCAGATTCCAAGCACAGCGATTTTGTTTTGCTCTGCCCACTCAAAAAAACCCTCGGGCACCCGTGGAGAGCCCTCAACATGTACCGAGTTGGGGCCACCAGACAGGATGACCACCTTGGGGGACACGCCTTGGATACGATCCTGTGAGCGGCGAAAGTTGGAACACGTTCAGGACCAAACGTGACACGTTGGCTGTCGAAACTTAACAGCCACCCAGCAGGCGCGAGGGCGGCAATGCTGCCTCGCAGCGCAATGGCTGGCACCACCCACCAGAGATGCATCGCCAGGAAATAGCACAGAGAACATGCCGATCTCGCGTACGCGACGAGCAATCAGCTGGGTGTACTGCGAGCCATAGTCCAGCACCAAAACCGTCTGGTGGCTGTGCGCCAGCGCAGCGACGCCGTTGGTAGCCATCGCAGCAACTGCAGTAGTGGAAAGGGCCAGGAGCGGACGCCTCACAACTCTGAAAGCAGCGCGCTGTGCGATGTCTGCATGCCGAGCGAGCATAGCCTTCCAGGCAAAATGCCTTGCAACACATGGTGTGCTCACACGCTCACACAATGTGTCCAATGTGTGTTTTCCTGCCCACACACTTACGAGCAGCAAAAGTTAGACGTACTGAAACGTTGGTCCTGCTGACTTGCTTGCTACGATCATGGCGGCCATCATGACAACCCGCGACAGGCGGCCCCGTCTTGGCATGCCAAGCCATACGCGCCTTGCAGAGGCTGCATTCGGTGATTGAGAAGGTTAGCAATTAGAATTAGCTAGCAAATCAAACATATATACGGCGCCCCGTCTTGGCAGTCTTAGTGGGAGACAGCGGCGGCGCTGATGTTCAGCTGCAGCAAGGTAAAGCGCCTGATGCGGGCAGTCTTTCTTCTTCCTGTGTGCTGGCCTGAGCTGTTGCGAGCTGATGACTTGATGACTTGGATTTGCACGCATGCAGACGATCAAGGCGCTGACCTTAATCCTTGCATCTGCGCAGGGGGTTGGACAAGGCGGCGGAGGACGCCACGCCCACCGACGAGGAGTTTGAACAGTTTCTGCTCTCGAACTTGCGAGTTTCCCAGTTCACAGGACCGGACGGCTGCTGGCCACCATCAAGCACAGCAGCAGCGAGGACAAGTTGTTCATTGCAAAGGCTGGCACCCCAGCACTCATTGAGCTAAGACAGCTGGAGTGTGGGGAGCTGCCTGCTGCATTGCTGCGCATTCGCAGCGAGGCACAGCAGCTTGGCCAGACCGGCGCTCAGCTAGTATGGCTGACCGCTGTCGGCGGCGAGCAGCATGCCCACACAGACGCCCCAGTCAAGGGCCGCGACAGGCGAGCGTGCCACGTGCTGGTGGGCTGCCAAGTGCTGCAGTTCATATGCCCAGGTGTGGATTGTTGTGGTGTATTGTTGTATTGTGTGGGCTGTTCTAGCTGGGCCCACAGTGCATACACGGCAGAACCTCAAAGCAACCGCACTGCAACATGCACTCACAGGCTGCACTCCTCTGCATGTGGAGCTGCACGCTGGTACAGCGTACGATGGAGGCGGTGTTCGCTGGGGCGGTGCCGTTGGTGGGCGAAGGCCGCGCTCCAGTGCATATCCAGCACCGCGTGCTGTCAGTGCCGGGCCCCACGGTCACAGTGATTGTGGACTTGATGCAGGGTGCACAGCCCTCGCTCGGTGGTTCCACCCCACCCCAGCTCAGCCGCACAGTGCCCAAGCTGTGCCCCAACAGCTAGCTGCGCGCGGTTGCAGAGGACTTGCAGCTGGGGCAGCTGCTGCAGGAGATGCATCAGGCGGTGAATTGGGCTGTGGAGGTCCAGGAGCAAGCTTGGCGGGCCTTGAAAGCAGGAGTTGCCAGCGCTTACAAGCAAGCGTTTCTGGAGGCGACCCTGGAGGGCCTTGCAGAGGGCAGGGCTACAACCCTGCGGGCCCACCACGCGGTGGCGGCTGGGACGGCCACGCCGGAGCAGGCCAGCTTTGTGGCACAGCGCCGCAAGCACCACGCCAAGACCAAAGCGGCCATTCCCAAGGCACAGTACGAGGAGGCACTCAAGGGCCAGGGGCAGTTTGGCGGGCTGCAAGTGCAGCTCGCCAAGACCAGGTGGGAAAGGGCAGAGCAAAGAGCAGCAGCAGCAACAGCCGCAGCCACGTTTACTCAAGCCACGATGCCACGCACCCAGGCCTCTGCTGGTAGGCAATGAGGCCACTGACTCCGGTACACTATGCCTTGGTGTTGTTTGAGTGATCAGGAGCGTTTTGTTTGTGTTGAATGGTGTTGTGGGAGGCAGAGTGCTTGGGTTCATGTTGCACCATTCATGTGTAGGCTCGGTATTCGGGATTGTGCAAAGGGCCCCTGCCTGATTCCATGCACCGGTTTTGGTGGAGTGTTTCAGCTTGGGGCATGTGAGCCGCGGTATTTCGTTTGCTCTGCGTTTGGTCATCCCCTGCTGTTCATGTCCATTTATTTCTCCCCAACACAGGCATGATGGCTCATGCACATCATAGCACCTCATGCCCCCACCCAACACATCTTAAGCAGCCAGAGCTAAGCAGCCAGAGCTGTGAAATCACGCCAGCCATCAAGAGACCAAGTTGATAACATGTTCTTTACCCTGCACTGAGTCCCCTGCACTCATGGTTGCAACTGCATGGGCCTCATAGGCTCATACAAATGCAAACTGCATAGTGCATATGGCGATATGGGCCCATACGCATGGGCCTTGCAATGAACGCACACCTACCACCAGATGGAAGAAGGCAGCGTACGCAACTCAGATGAAACAGCCTGCTGGGGCAGCAATGTTGAAGAGCGTAAGACGGCGGGAAGTCAAACAGCCAGCAAGGGGGTATAAAAGCTGGCAGCTGGGCTGGCAGGGGCAGCATGTGTGCCTGTACTGTGAATAAACCCTTCTTTTGCAAGCGTGTCGCACCGTGCATGCTAGGATAGCACTGCGCTGGGTTGATCGCATTCCAACAGCACATTGCACTTTCGTGATGTCCAACTTGAACGCTGAACTGAGGGTGCTATTACATGCGCTGCATTGCAGCACTTGGTAGGTTCATCGACCGTCACTCCACACTCTCTCCACCACTCCATGGCAAACAGGCGCATCGCATAAAACACAAGTAAACGAGCTTGAAGGAAACACAGCTCTGAACGTTGACGACGAGATCACAAACATGCGCTCTTGCATGATGATGCTTCTAAGAAACACTCAGGACATGTGAAAACCACACGCTGTGAAATGTGTGAATACCAAGGCGCTCAAACTCTCCCATAATCGCTCATAGTACAGTTGTTGCTTGCTGACGGCCTCCTGAGCGCGGCATCATGCTCAAGGGGCTTGGCACAGTGCAATAAATCCTAGTTCCAATGCTGCATGCTGAGCACTGTGCACGTCTGAAGGAGAGCACAAAAGCTGCAGTGAGTCAAATGCAGCAACGCCTGGCCCAGAAGCAGTCCATCTTTTAGAGCAGCCTCATCAAAGCCGGCTGCGCCGCTGGGGCAGTTGACAGGGGCTGTTGAGGAGCTGATCCCACAGCCTCCATGTACCTGTGTTGCAGGTGCAGCAAGTTCATGTCCTGTAACATGTAACGCCAACAAGCATTCAAGGTACAACAATACAAAGAAACCTCTGCTTCAAATTGGGCCTCTGTGGTGTAGCTATTAGGCAGCGAGCAGGAGTGGGGCATGTCATCAGCCACCACCACAACAGAGCGAATTGAACCGCGTACCTGATAAAGCGTCCCAAGATCTCTGTCAGGGTGGGGTATTCAGAGTATGGAATGCCACGCTTCTGGCACTCCTCCCGCACAATCTTGGAGATGGCAGGGTAGTGCATGAAGGAAACGGCAGGGAACAGGTGGTGCTCAATTTGCAGGTTAAGCCCGCCAGTGAAGAAGTTGCCCACCACACCGCCCCAGTTTGCAGACGTCACAATCTGCTGCACACCCCTGCGATGCAGTACAGCAGTCGGCAGCATAGCTTAAATCACTCAAGACCACCTCCTGCACTTCGCACCCAGCGACCTCAGGTGTACTGGCCCTGGTCCATCGTTCAGGCAGCAGATGCCCGCACTTCAGAGCTGCATATGTGCACAGTCACCACCATGTCCACCAAATAAGCCCCGGCTCACCAGTCACGGTCCAGGACGCTCTTGTTGTACATCTCCTCGCGTGTGATACCCTCATGAAGTGGCTTGGCCTCGGGGATGTTGTGGGACACAGCAAATGTTGACGCCAGGACAATGGACTGAGTGAAGATGTACATCAGGGCACCGCTCAAGGTTGCCGAGCCACCATGCAGGACCAGGGGCACACCCCACAGCAGCGCTGCATGCAACAAGAAGAGCATAACAGGTAAGCAATCACCATGGCGCCTCATCCTTCACACATTTATCAGTTCAAGAGGCTTATGTGCTGCACTGATGAGCGGCGTGTCCAATGACAGTGTGCGCAAACTATGGAAACGCACGGTACTCACTATAGTGTGCCAGCTTGCCGTACAGCACCGTCTGCTTCTCAAACTCAGTAGCACCATACAATGTGGCGCCCGCAGTACGACCGTCAGCCAGTGCCTTGAGGTCACCATACTGGAATACCAGGTTGAGGAAAGGGAACGTTGCCCACATGTAGATATGCTGGAAGCGGTGGAACCAGTACTGGGGTTGGCGCGCATCAAAGCGCAGGAAGGGAAACGCGTTCATGACATCCTCATCAAATGCATCATCGTTGCAGTGGATGTGGTGGGACACTTGATGATGGTACCTGCGAGAAAACAAGTGTGTACAGTTGCGCCGGGGCACGCATGCAGTACTGAACCCCTGAGCCTACTGCTGGCATGAAAGCTGCTGCAGAATGCAGTTGCGGCACCAGTGCATGCCCATTGTTCATTCCCACGTACCGCCACATGAGGGAGGATCCGCCTGTGAGGTCATTCGTCAGTCCCATAAGGTTATTCACAATCGGGTTCGTGCTCATGGCACCATGGTTCCCGCAATGCTGGATTGTCAGGCCCACCCATGCACCCGCCAGACCTGCATGTGGTTGGGTATGAAGCGCACATACTCGTGCCCTGCTGTCCTTGCTGTACATCCCTGTTTGCTGTGAACCTCTGCGTCATCCTGAGTTAAACCAGAATTGTCATTCTTGTACTGTGTGCCAGTGCAACGAACCGCCACTACGCTGGCCATGCCCTTCCAACAGCACATGCCATGCACTGCCTCTCACGCACCCAGAAGGAAGCCTGTCACGGGGTTGGTGTCCCACGCATACAGCGCGTACGCAGCCACAGCGTAGCTGATCACCGCCAGCGCCGCACCCTCAGAGCCACTGCGGTGTGCACCCTTCACATCCTGGCCCTTGAATACCTCCTTGCGCACGCGCTCCCGGATCGCGCAGTAGATCTCAGAGTCGTTAGGATACGGCGAGCGGGGCACAGCATCCACAGGGAAGTCCTGTTCCAGGCGCCAACAGCATGTGCCATACATTCAGAAATCATTGTTGATAATGCGGCCTGATGCTGGGTTGATGTCAGCCTGCATATGCATGCCCGTGATGCCCAATGGAGGCCTCACCTGCAGTACAGGAAGCCGGTTGAGGTGTGCAACAGCCACCTCAGGCCGCAGGTGAGAGCTCTCAAACAGGGCCGTGCAGTCACGGCCAATCGCTAGGTTGATGAGCCAAGATCTGTGACCGTCAATTCGTGCATGCAAGCATGCAGTTGGCAAATGGAGAGAGTTCACATAGTGTTGACATACAATTGTTCAGGTGCAACAGATGTGCTGCCATTTAGCCTTGCATGTTCGCGCTAGGGCAGCCCGCCTACCCGCCAGGATGGCGCTGCATGTAGGGAGTCAGGTCATAAGCCTTTCCACGGTAGACAGTCCACTTAATGCCAGCCCACTTAGGATCGTTCCAGGGGCCCTTGCCTACAAGAACACAGCATGCACCAAAGCCCCTCGCCTGAGCCTCAGCGTCCCGCCACATGCTGTGTACATGTGGCACATTGCAAACCATGCAACCTGCACCACACCAACTGCGCCCCAGGCTTCCTGCAGTGTTCGGGACATGTCGGAAAACCTGAGATCATGCAGAGGTACTTCCATACTGACCGCTAGTTGCAGATGGTGCTGCGACCTGCGCCTTTTTGGTGATAGGAGGCTCGGCCAGCACCGCGCGCGGAACCAGTTGAGTGCGAGGGGTAGCGGCAGCAACACGGGTACCAACACCCGCATGCCTCTGCAACCACAGACCCCAAGGGACAGTCAGTGATGATGCCACCTAAAAGTCGTGATGCTGCAATGCGCACCTTTAGCAGCCCACAGGGGCGCCTTGAGATGGCCACAGGCGACGGGGTCGTTGCGGTGAGCATAGTGCAGCCTTAAAAGGCTTCAGTAGAGAGCCACCCTACTTCAGAAGCAGGGAGATCTGCAGGGGCGGCCAGTTCAGTTCAGACAAATCACACTCTTCAAGGAGGCAGTACACAGCGTCCTGCCGTGTAGCCAAAGCGGTGCGCATGCCTTGTATCCTGGTACACATAACACATTGATACGCCCGGCCCTATTGCCTGGGACGTTAAAACTCCGTTTTGAAGTCTTTACCATGTGTTGTTTGCCTTCTCTAGTAATTGTGACATTCTGTGAATTTTGAGGGCATGAACGAGTGCATGGAACAGTGCAGGTTTGATCCAACAGCGGCTCGGCTGTTGCAGGTGCGTGTGATGATGGACTTGACATGAGGGCCTTTGCACAGCATCGCATTGCACCCTGTCACGGTCCTGCCGCTGGTGCAGGCACTGGAGTTGAGGCCGCATGCCCACCTGCTAAGTGGGTGTGTAAACCTGCTAGTAAACAAGAACGTGGCCATCAGCAGTAATGCTTTGCCATCAGGGCTTCCACTTGGTGAGTCCTCCTGAAGACCACAAATACTACAACTGGTGTTGCAAGGATCAAGCACCACTTTCACCAGCCATGACAGTGCCTGTTTGGTTTATGCATCACAAGTGCAGGCCCCCGCAAGAAGCTGATGCAGTATGCCGACCAACTGCACAGCCTCACCAGTGCATCACCCAATGCACAAAATTTGGAGCAGATTGAGAGGCAGCCCGCTGCAGCAATCACTGTGGCAGGTGGCACTGTCACAGATGTTCAGAGACAGCACCTGCCCTCTCACACAAACGTGGTGGGACCCCTGCAACCGCAGCAGCTTGTCAATCTAAGCGGAACAACATCCAGCAGATCCTATCGTGAGCAGCCGCCTGCAGGGCTGCAACACATGCCCTACCAGCAACCTGCCATGTCAGACCCTTGGAGGCGCTCAGAGCTGCAGCTTATGCGGCGTCTGTACCCACAACATGAACTGCCTGCAGGTCAGGCGCAGGCAGATTTTCTGGCATGCCTGCTGCTTGCTGCATGTGATGCTTGAAGCGAGCCCCAGCGAAGGGAAAACAATGTGCAAGACAGCTCTGAAATAATGTGCATTTACAGGTATCAAGCGGCCACGGATAGATGGCATAGAAGACGGGCGCGTTTGGGACATCGCAGCTGCCAAGGAGCTGAAGAAACCATCGTTTGACCACATTGTCAGCTTTGGGTTAGCAGCACCAACAAGCATGTCATGCCAACCAGCACTGCACACACTTGGTGTACAGCCACACAGCAACATGCCATCACTGCACAGTGTGCTCCAACAAGCACAAGCACATCAACCAGAGCCACCCGGGTCGCACCAGGCATTAAAGCAGCCAGGGCAGCAACACATTGGTATTGTCAATGACCCAAGAGAGTACGAGGAGTACTACCTGGGGATTGCAGACATGGCACGAGGAGCCAAGGCAGCAAGGCCCAGCAATCCTGCAGAGCGTGCATATGGAATCGAGGCTTTCAAACAACAGCAGTTGCGCCTGGCAGGGCTGAGGGAGGAGCTGGCAGCAGCTGAGTTGGTGGTGGCTGACTTGCGCTGTCTGGTACAGGAGGCTGAAGCACGAGTGCGTGAGGCGGAGGCAGCCATGCAGAGCTCACAGCCCCGCAAATGAACCAACACATGTAACAGCACAGAAGCCAATAAGGCCGAATTGCATCACTTTACATTTGGTTTTCCTCCATGTGAGCGTGAATAAACAAATATGACATGTTCAAACATGCCAGCAAAGGAGAACTATGTTACAAGCCAACAACTCAAGCCCGCACAGCCCGCAAGCCCGCACATGCTCCCTTGCAGCAGCTTGTGATGTCACAGCTAGCTGGGCCTCATGAGCTGGCAACCCATAAAGCACTGGCATTTGTTTACTGGCTGCGAGGGAACATCTTGGCATCATCCCAATTGGTGATGTCCAGTTTCTGCGCACTCTGCACGTCCAGGAACCAGCGCAGGCGGCCATGTGCAGGGCGCACCAGCTGTGCCGGCAACGAGCCAGGCAATGACTGCACTTCCAGCACACGCTGTACAATCTCAGCCTGCAGTGCAGCAGCACAGTGATAAGGAGCATGACAAGATGTTGATGCACACTTGAGCCATCAACCTAGGACAACTATGGGTGAACACGTGCATGGGCCAATGCAATTGACAGCGACCAGCATGATGAGCATCAAGTACGCGCAAGGCTGAGCACGCTGCAAGATCTGAACAGATAATAGCATGAGTACAGGCCCACCTTGTCCTCGCCAGTTGCAGTCATGATGATATCTTTGGCATTGTTGATGACAGGCAAGGTCATGGTGATGCGCTCAGCGGGAGGCTTCGGCGAATTTGTCACGCCCACCACCCAACGCTTGGTCTCCGCAGTAGCAGCGCGGTTTGGGAAGAGTGATGCGATGTGGCCATCAGGGCCCATGCCCAGCAAGATCAGATCAAACACAGGGAAGCCGCCCACGCGTGGGAGCGCAGACTCAGGCACAGTCAGTAACTGGCCCTCGTATTGGATTGCTGCCTGGTCCGCTGTCAGGCCCTCCTGGATGGCGTGAATGTTGGCAGCGGGGATGCCAAGCTTGAGAAGGAATGCCTCGTTAGCTGCACGGCAACGCAGAGCACGACCATGTCCATGCAGCAATGTGTGGCAAGCCAAAGCACAGACAGGATTAAATATGCAAACACAGTGGTCATTTTCTGTACATCCTGCTGCAATGCTGCAGGCCCCCATGTTACCAAACTTCATGCATGCACGTTTGCACAACCCCACTAGCTGCTGCACTCACCGGCCTTCAGTGTGCTGTCGTTGCTTGAGTGTGGAACATTGCGCTCGTCCACAAAGAAGATGTGCCACTTGTCGTAGTTGGAGCTCCTTTTGTCTGCCAGGCCTGCCAGCAGCGCGGGCAATGACCCACCAGACAACACCAGCGTGAAGGCACCTTTTGCTGCGATCGCCGCCTCCGCAACATCGTTCACGGCCTTCACCAGACCCTGCGCCACGCCAGACTTGGAGAAGTGTAGAACGATTGATGCATCACCCTCGACCATTGGGTACTGGAACGGGTGGGGCGTGATGTCGAGCCCAGGACCCTTAGAGACGGAAAGGGGAGCAGGAGCGCCTGAGGAAGGAGGCGCACGCGCGTTTGCACAACGCACATGGAGTTGTGCGAAGGTGCCAGGTTTCTGCCCATGAGCCCATGCAACGTGCATGGCGTGCTGCATGACAGATGCGATGAACTTTGTGCATTACTCAGACGCACGCGACATGATCAATCCGTAAACGTTCGCCAGCCTTACCTGATGGCATTAGGTGCGCGCCCATCACTGGGGGAATGCCATCAATGCTCCGGCCCTCGTCACGGCCGTTGTTAGGAATGATGTTGATAACTGGCTGCTTGATGTGTGGCCCAGAAGGGGTTGCAGTTGCTCGCGTCTGCACACGGCGAGAGGATACGGCCTTCAGGCCAGTGGAACTTAAGATCATCTTCCAACTGGTGTGGCTGTTCTCTGGACCGTGATTGTGGGTGGGCACGAATCATGGGGTTTTGTGGGGTTTTAGGGTTCGTTTCCACCCCAGCCGGAGATCCAGCTGGTGCTTAAGATAAGGTTTACAATGTCCAACATCAAGAGCTTCGATGAATTGGGCGCGAGTGGGGACGATGGCCCCGGCGATTTCAACGATTACTACGCAGGTGGAGAGAAGAGGTATGCCAAGACATCAGTGATATGCTAGCAGGTGAAATGTCCTGCACAACGATCTGGCCCAGTTATGATACACGTGCAATGTTTTCACGTCGGTATGCAGTGGCCAGCTTATCCGTGGTGCGCCAAAAAAGGTGCGCGCAGGATCAATGCCAGGTCAAGCCTTACCTCAGCACATACCTGGAAGCACAAAACAATAACATTATGTTGCAGGAGGAGTCTGACGAGGAGGACGACCGTGTGGGTGCCATCTTCAGCAAGGCACGCGGTGCTGGAGCAGTGCAAGGCACTTCTGCAGACCTGGAGGGGCAGAAGCAGGCCTTCAGAGGGACAGGGCATACGCTGGCGGGCGGCACAACAGCAGTGAGTGTCGCATAGTGGTGCGTATACACAGCAGCGCATGGTGTGCATGCGCGTTCCATGCACATTATGTCAACATCGCACTCAACGCACCGCAGGCCCCGCCCCCACCCCAAGGGCCCATTAAGCATGTGATTACATTCTACCGCAATGGCATTTTCACCGTCAACGACGGGCCACCCCGCCGTGTGGATGATCCGGCGAACCTGCGCTTTATCACGTCCATCTCTAAGGTGCGGAAATGTCTGGTGCTGGGAAACTGAGCACCGCTGTTTCCTCACATAACTGAAAATGTCAATTACTCTGAATTGCATGTGTTCAAAGTCCCCTCACGAGTACAGAAGCAACTGCACTGGGCAACACGTCTACCATCAAAGCAGCTTCACGTGCATGACCTGTATGGTGGTGCGGCCGATGCAGGGGGAATGCCCTGAGGAGCTGGAGCCTGAGGTGCCAGGTACTGACATTGATGTGAACCTGGTGCGGAAGGATGAAGACTACAAGGAGCAAGAGAAGCCCAAGTGGGTGTGTTCACAGTGCAGATCGTTCAGTGAGCTTGTTGGGGGGTAGGTATTGGTCGCAACCATCACCTCCCAAGTCGCAACCATCACCTCCCAACGTGTGTGCCATACCTGCTTTAGTGCCATACCTGCTTTCTTGACAGGTCAAGTTTGTTGTATGTGCGGAAGTGCTTCAGGTATGGCGTGTGCCTGAGGCATGAGGTGCTCTGGGTGCAGGTACACAGCATTCCAGGGCTCAGGACGGACGCTTGGTGGGAGTGGCACATCCAGCAGTGCAGCGGCGCCCTCAACCTCAGCACTCGCTGCTGAAGGGGAGTGGGCGGGAGTGGACGAGTTGGCACCCACCACCAGCTTGCAGCTGCGCCTCGCAGATGGGTCGCGCATGGTGGCTCGCTTCAACCACACACACACAATCCAGCATATTCGGCAGTTCATCAGAGCATCGCGCCCAGACATCGTGGTGGGTGGATGTTGGTGTTGCAGATCCATACTGCCTGCCTCCTGCAGCTGTGGTAGCACCGTTTCCATCAGATCGATTTTGATGGCGCAACCATGCTGTTTGACTTGACATGGCGTGCGTGGGCCTGCTCCTGCCCTGCAGTACCAGTACACACTGATGGCAGGTGTGCCCCCACAGCCCATCACAGACGAGACCAAGTCTCTGGAGGCGGCTGGCCTCCTCAATGCAGTTATCATCCAACGCAAGTAGATCCCAGCTCCTGCACACTGCATTTGATCGGCTTTCAATGTCAGTTAGGGTGTTTAGTGTGTCGTTTGCACCCAGGCCAAGAATTGGACCAGTAAAGTGTAAGTTTTTTGCAGTTCAGTGGCATTTTGCGCTGTTACGGTATTGAAAACCCGTCTGCAAAACAAGATGCCGCAGGGGGTCATAGAAGGGAATTGCAAGAAGATGACGGTGAAGAAGTTTATCGCGATTTTAATAGTCATCGCCATCAGCATCGCGTACTACGTCTTCCTCCACAAGCTCCATGTGAGGCGTGTTGGCAGGCAATGCAATCACATGGGACGATGATACTGCATGGACTAATGGCCTGCTCTGCAAACCACAATAGTTTCAACTGTAACTGCACGAGTCTCCTGGGTGGTTTCTGGTGTGGTCGTGCAGTTGGATGGAACACCAGGGGCGAATCCTGCTGTGTTTATGCTTCTGCCCCCTATCGGGGTGCGTGTGATGCTATGTTGCTCATCACATGCCTGATCACATGCATGCAGCAGCCATGTGGTTTGTCATGTCATTGTCTCATCACATGCCTCATCACATGCATGCAGCAGCCATGTGGTTTGTCATGTTCTTGCAAATGTTCTGCTATGTTACACAATGCTTATGCCAGTCGAGGGCATCTTGCAAGACAGCATGGCATCTCATGCTGATGGTTTGGTCCCCTTGTGTTCTGACAGGTTTCATGGATCGCTGCGTGCATCCCCCTGTTCTTCTACATCACCTACTATGTCAGTGCTGCAGCACAGCTGGTTGTGTGAGGCATTCATGTGCTCCTCTGCAAGCAAACTGATAGGGCCATCTCTCGTCTTGTCTTATGTGTTCCATTAACGCTCATGCTGGTGATACGATGCCACTTTGTTGTGTGCTGGATGCTACTTCACAGGAGGACTTCAAACATTGGAACCCAGTCAACCCCTTCGATTACCTCCGGATAGCACAAAAGAGTTATAGGCTGCTGGGGAAAAACAACTTCAAGGTTTCAGAGAAAGACTTGTAGGGGTAACTTGATCAAGCATTCTGCAGCCCTCAGGCCTGATAGTTGGCCCGTTGTTGAGTGCCGTGCTTTGCAAGGGCATTTACACTGCGGGCACAGCACTTGTGACAGTTTGTAGGACTGGTTACTGCGTATGGGAATGTAAGACAAAGGCGTGCTGGTGCATGAGACAGAACACTAGGAAGTTGCAAACAAGCAACAAGTGTGACATCAGAAGTATACAGCTTGACATGTACTTGGTCCTAGTGACCCTGCGAGTTCCGCTTCAGCATCTGCTGCATCATGTTTCATGAACGGTATCATTTGGTGGTCTTCTCATTCATCACCCTCTACTGTGGATCCAAACGCAGCAGCGGCGGATGCCGTACGAAAGATGCGTGTGCTGGTTTGCTGCTGCTTGCGTGAGCCAGAGACGCGCTGGTCTTGTCGCACGTTGGCACCAGCGGCATACAGCCTGCTGAGGCCAGAGGATGCCTGTGTGATATCGTCTGCGACAGACATGATGTGCCTAGTGTGACCCACCATGTCCTCCAGCCGCTCCAGCTTCCTGTGCAAATCCCCAAGTCGAGCTGTTGCATCTGATTGTGTTGCCTCGTGCACAGTTAGCAATGATGCGCTGTGTACGTCAATTGTGGCCGGCGCAGGCTTAACCAAACCAGGAGCTGCTGCCAGCACAACAGTTGGGCGGCGTGGGGGTGTGTACACTGTGTATGTCTCATGAAAGGCAGGGCCTGTTGACTGCTGCTGCTGCCGTGAAGGCAAGGATACTGCAGGCACTTCTCCCGCAAGAAGTCCCCGAGTGCGTCCTAGCATCTCCAATGTCATGCTGTCCAGCACAGAATTCATGCTTGCACGGAGAGATCTGGCCTGCTTGTCCACCTGATCCACTAGCTTGCGCATGGCATCCACCTCCAGTGCCAGGGCCTGTGACTGGCTGCGCATAGACTCTGCCTCCTGCTTGATGGCGATCTGGTTGCGCTGCCACTTCTCAGCTGCCACCGTGTACTGCACAGCCAGGGCTGCAGTGCCCTGCGCCTGTGCCTGCGCTGCCTTACGTGCTGCACGTTTGGCACTGCTTGCAGCCGCACTTGCCTCTCTGTTCTTTGCTGCTTCAAGCTCCTGGAGGCTCTGTACTTCTGAGTCCCAATCCTGGGCTACCTGGTGCAACTGAGCCACAGCAGTAGCGATAGTGCGCACGAAATGGGACGATGCCACCTGCGCACCCTCCAGGGCTTGAGAAGCCATCTGCAGCCCAGCCTGTGTGCGCTCAGTGGCAGCCGTGTACAGCAATGCCTCTGCATTCTCAGCTGTACTTGCCTCCTCACTCTGCTGTGCTTCAGTTCTGACCAACCCGGGCGCCACATCGTCCAGGATGCGCTGTATCTCCACCTGGGTGGCCGTCTCGCTGGCCCGCTCCACAGCCAGTATTAGGGCTTGGCAACGCAGCTCCGACGCCTCCCTGAGCGCCTGTGTGGCACTGAGCTCTGCCTCGGCAGCTCTGCTCATCTGAGCCAGGGAATTCTCTAGCGCACATGCACCTGCCTCCAGCTCCAGGCTGCGCACATGCAGCAGCTCTGCACCTGCTATGAGCTCAGACGCACGGGCGCGTGCCTCGCTGGCTTGCTGTGCATAACGCTCAGACTGTATGCGCAGCACAGCCGCCTCAGAGGGCACGCCTGGGTTGGCACTGGGTTGGCTTGGCTTGGCTTCTTCTACAGCTGCTTTGCGCTGGGCCTGCGGCCATGGCAAGTATTCAACGGCAGTGCCTCAATTGCTGAAGCAATTTTGATGCGAGGTGAGAAGCAGGCACACCAGCAGCACATAGCAGCACAACTGGTCTGGGCGCATGCTGCAAGCTGCTGCCCTACCTCAGCAGCCTTGTGTGCGCGCTCTTGAGCGAGTGCAGTCTTCTTTTTAGCACTCAGCTGCAGAGCCGCAGCACGAGCAACCAAGTTGTTTGCCTGCTCCAGCAGCACCTTGCGCAGCTCCAGCCACATCTTTGCATGAGCTGCACCCAGCAGAGACTTAGCTTCAGTACCCGAGGCAGTTTCAGGCACCATGCCTGCGCCCACAGCGGCTGCCATCGTGTCAAGATTGTCTGTTGTTCCAGGCTTCAAGACAAATAGAGGTGGGCTACTTGAGAGCTTGCTGCCAGGAACAAACACACCACCAATTGTGGTGCCCAGTGAGTAGGAGCTGTCCATGCCAGGGGCTCTGTGCATGCTGTACATTTCTGTCAGCAGCCGGGGAGTGCCTTCGTTTGCTCCCAACGGTTGCATGGTGCTCAACAGGTTGGATCCAGTCACAGAACTCGTCGTGACTTTGGTGGCAGCGGCTGCCACAGCAGCCGCTGCATTGGCAGTGAGAGTGGCACTTTGGCCGGGCCCCCCATGCCTGGTGCCGGTCAGCGCGATGGCCAGCTTATTGGTTGGTGCCACATAGTTCCTGGCGTGCAGAGCCAGGCGCTCGACCATGCCAGCACAATTCTCAACCTCTGCCTCCAGCTCCCGTGCCTCTTTTGCTGCCTTTTGAGCTTGCACCCGTAGCGCCTTTGCCCGCTCCCTCAGCATTGCTGATGAGTTGGCAGCTGTTGTCATTGCTGCAGGTATCCCATCTGCCAGAGTATTGCATGCCTCAACCTCCGCTCTCAGAGCAGCAGCATCTGCATCATCTGCCTGCAGCTCGGCGAGCTCCGCCAGCTGAGCAGCCATGCTGTGCGCCTTGCAAGTAAGCAGGTGTCGCTGCTGCCACTCAGCAAGCAGCACAACAGCCTGTGCTGTCAACATGTTTGGGGGCAGAGCACGCTTGCTGCCTGCATGACGTCGAGGTGGAGCCGCCACAGGTGAGCCGATACTGGCAAGAGGGCTGTGCAAACTGAACAAATTGGAACCATAATGTTGGGCCAGACCATCTATCCCAGGCGACGCTTGATTGACCGCACCAAGGCCCTCAAGCCTGATGGAGTTGGGGCCCACTGCGCCTCGCAGGAGGTCAGCTGAGGAGCAGCGCGCACCCTGTGTGCCAGTTATGCTCCTCTTGTGATCATGCTCCTGGGGAGCCAATGGGATTTGGTCCGTCTGTGGCTGGCCTGTGGCAGGTGCATGTGCTGTTGGTGACTCGTTGGTGGCCCGGTGATAGTTGGGAGCAGGCGTGTCCATGACTCCCTGCAGCTGCAGCTGCTGTTCAGTTGCTACCCTTGCAGCTTGGTCCATCTCCTCCAGCACATCTTTAAGTGCAGCGGACACAGCTGGCGCAGAAGTGTTGCTTATGTGGGCCGGAGGCAGCCGAGCACCCTCCAGGCGCATCAACAGTTCCGACCCAAGGTCACGCGCCTCCGCCTCCAATTGGTCTGCCTGTGGTTTGAATGAGAGTGTATGGTGCGCCATGTCATGTGCTTGTGTAACACACAGTAACAGCAACGATGGGCATGATAATCCATCGCTACAATAGGTGCTTATTATAAGCATGGTGTGTACGGTACTTTATATCATGCTGCTCGCTCCGCGTACCATGTCTGTGTGTTCCCTGGCCATGTCACGTGCACGTGTGCCTTTGTCCACAGTGTGCTCCGACATGCTGCCAGTCAAAATGGTGTCCAGCGCCTGCGTGGCCTCCAACCAGGATGCTACAGCATTGATGCGTTTGGATGTGGCCAAGTCAAGCTTGTGCAGCAGCAGGTCCGACAGTCCCTGCATGGCACCACGTCGCTGTTGCAGCTGATGCACAGCAATGTCGGCGCTGGCAGCTGTTGATAGCACAGTGGTCAGTTGAGCCTGTTGCTGAGAGTGGCTAGGTGGCCTACTGGGAGACTCTGAAGCTGTGAGCCAGGATCCAGTACCAGTGAGCGAGGATGTGTGGCCCAGCAACTTCAGAGCAGTGGAGCTCGCCAACTTCGCTTGGTCCTGCAACTCTTCAGCAGTTGACTTGAGCATGTTGTCCTTGTGGCGCAAAGTCTCTAACTGCAGGCAGATGGAGTCCAATGATTCCTGAGCACAGAGTTTTGCCTTTTGGTTGCGGCTGCATTGGCAGCCAGTTGCTTACCAGGTTTTTGATCGCCTCCAGCTTGGAATGCCGCCACTCCAAAACTAGTGATTGCGGAGTGCTGCCTAGTGAGTTGTGTTGGGTGTCTGCTGCCTCCCTCCGCGCCTCTTCCAACGCTGCCACCCAGCGCTTGATGTACACCTGGCATGCAATGCTGGCACGTGCATTCTCACCAAATGCTCGAAGAGCCTTCAGGCCATGAATCAGCAACTCCTGGACCTGGGACTCTGCATCAGGAGCATCCATGGGTTGGAAGGGTGCTGCACCCAACAATCCCTGAATGCCGTTCAGCAGCTGCACCAGTGCCTCCCCTGCTGAGTAGTTGCCAGCAGCAGGTTCTGTGAAACTCTGTGAAGTTTCACAGTGAAACTCCCGGAGCAGCCTGAGCAGCACAACAGCGTGTCAGAGAACTGTGCTGTTTCACAGACGGAGAAGCTTACCGGCAAGGCTCAATCATGTGGTCTGACACTAAAACAAGAAACCAGGGCATCTGAAACTCACTCTTCCGCAGTGATCCTGTGCAAAGATGAAGGTGTTGTGCTTGTGGCCAACCCCTTTGTGTGACCAGCAGGTGATGCCCTGCCCCACAAAGCAATGGCCTCCTGTAGAACAGAGCAGCATAGCCGCTGCACATCCAGATATTCAACACCCTGCAGGGGGGTGTGGGTTGCGGTAAAGCACAAGGCTCAGTTTGGTATATGGTAGCAGCAAGGAAGCTGGGCGAGGGTACACACCTTGTCTAGCCGAAGCTGGGCAGTGTGCTGCCTTGCCTGAGCTTCCCCAAGCTGTGCCTCAGCTTCTACCAACTGTTGCACTGCAGCTGGCAGCTTTGATTGCTGCAAGGACAGCCGTGCTTGCAGCACGGCAGCATGGTTGGGGTTGCCATCCTGCCAGCAGAAGATGCAGATTGTCAATAATTTGATCAATTTCATAACATACGACGTCTTTAAGGGTCATGCTGTTGGACAAGCTCTCAAGACAAAGGCGCACCACACTGGCCATGTGCACTGAACGATAGCATAATAGATACTCACACTGAGCGCATGTTGGCATTCCTCCACGCTGCTGTTGACTTGGGCCACTTCCCGCTGGCACTGTGACAGGTGTGCTACAGCCTCCTGTGCAGCTAACGTGTGCTCCCGCAGCGTGTCTGCCAGAAGTGGCAGCAGATCATGCTCTGTGGACCATTGTTGCTTCTCCTGTGGCAGAGTTCAACCGGCATGATGATAGGTTGTTTTGTAATCGTGCTGATGCCATGTTCAACATATGCCACAAGTCATGCATCATGAAGCCGCAGTGACGCATGCATTTTCGAATTACATACTGGCTTCAGACGTGTACGCACCAGCTCCAGCAGCGTGTGGTGAAGCTGTGCAAGCCGCAGCTCCTGCTCAGCAGCCAACAACAGCTCATCTGTACCTGCTGTATCTTGGGCAGCCTCAATAGCACTAGCAGCAGCCAGTGCATCAGCAGCTGCCTGCTGTGCCTGCGCTGCTGCCGCAGCCAGAAGAGGTGCATGGTCATGCCCTGATTCTGCCAGCAGGCCCACTGCCCTGGAAACAGCCGATGCCTCCTTCTGAAGAGCAGCCAGTGACGCCTCCTCTTCCACTGCATTAGCCTTTAATGTTGCTTTAGACCGCATCCTATCCACTGCCTGCATGCGGATCTTGAGGGCTGCTGCCATGTGCTGGGACATAGATCCTAGCCGCTCTGCCATCCAGCCAACACTCTCCAGCTTGTGCCGCGCCTGTTGTGTGGCCTGATCACGGCCATGTAGTGTGGCTTGCAGCTTTTTGGTTTGCTGTAGAGCCGATGCTGCTGCACCTGGTTCGTCCAGCTGCACAGCACGCTGTAGTGCTAGCAGCTGGGTGTGCACATCCAGCAATCCAGCAGTGTTAGAAGCCGCCATCTGTGCTAGAGCAAGTGACTGCTGCATGACTTCTGGCGCATCTGCCAGAAGCTGCTGAAGCATGCGAATGCTTTCCTGGCTGCTTGAGACCTGCACCTTCAGAGCTGCCACAGCCTGAGCAAGGACTGCTGCATTGTCTGCTGACGCGCGCATGGCTGCAGCGCGCCCTTGTGCACGAGTTCCGGAGAAGCGTAAAGCAACTGCATCTTGCAAGTGCCCAGCCTGCAGCGCTGTCTCACTGTCTGCCATGTACTGTTGTGCTTGCTGTCGGGCAGCCATTGCCTCATCTCGCAGCTGGGAGGCGCGGCGCTCATACTCAGCTGCAGCTGCACATGTGGTTGCCTCCATATGCTTGAAGAATGCAGTGGACACGCACACTTGAGACACTGCATCCTGGTATGCAGCATAGCTCTTGGCATGCTGCAAGTATGCACGTGCAGAATGCAGCGCCTCCCTTAAGCTATTTAGCCACAAATGCGACTGATCCACCTGCTGCTCAGCCTGGTCGACGCGCGCCTGCGTGAGCGCCCTGCACGAACACGAATGGCAGCGAATGGATGCATGATACTTGGTACTCAGCAGGAAAGCATGTCCTATTCCAAACATGAAATGATTGTTTGGAGTAGGAAAGGATGGACATCCATCCGTTGTGTTGGGCTGCGCTGCATGTCAAATCATGCAGTCAGCGTGATGGAACAGGAATGCACACACCTGGCCGCGATAGGAGGTATGGCAGCACGATTTGGGGTTGACGCGAGAAGCGACTGCGCCTGACCATCCTGTACATCTGCCTTGGACCCCACAGCCGACACCTCTGCAGCGGGGAGCTGCAATTCCAGCTTCTCCAGCCTGGACCGTGCTTCAATCACGTCCTGTTGCGCACGCAGGCACAGCAGAGTCGCACGTGCTGCCTCTACCTCTGTTTGCGCAGCCAGCTCAGCATCCTGGACCTCCTGCTGCAGCCGATCCACCTCAGGCTGCAGCTGCAGCTGCATGTGCTCCATGAGTTGTGCAGCTGTGCTCTGGCACTGCTGCTGCATGGCTGCCAGCTCCTCGAGACTGTGCTGTGCAGGTATAAGCGAGGACAGCTGCATCAGGACGTGCTGCTCCTTCGCCTCAGCCTCAGCGTTCATTTGCTGTAATTCAGCCAGCTGTTCCTTGGCCTTGGTCAGCTTTTGCGCAGCCACCACATGCGCCTCATCAGCACCACGCACACGATTCAATACCTCCTCCAGTGCTGACATGTGGCTGGCCTTTGCTCGCAAGCTGGCCAGCCTGTCCATTGATGCCGCTGCCAGCTCATGTGCCTGGCAGCACGAGCCAGCCAGCGAGCCTGGTGCAACAACTGACGCGTCACCACCTGCCTGCAGCATCTGTTCCTCAGCGACAGCCGCTTCACTGTGTGCATGAGCTGCAGCGGCTGCCGTCTTAGCAAGCCTGGTTAGCACAGGCATGGCATCCTGCAGCATCATGGTCTGCAGTTGGCATGCCTCAGCAGCATGGCTAGCAGTAGCTGCGCCAGCTTCACATTCTGCTAACTTGGCCTCAGACACAGCCACATGGACTTTGGCTGCCTCCAAGCTCTCCATCACTTGCTTGTGTGCCTTTTGCAGTACAGCGGCGTCATCTCTGTTGTCCTTGCCACCCTCCTGCACAAACATGTGGCATCCACGCACACAGCATGAGTCCATGATGTATGCTGCAAACATGCCAACACTGAATGGCTGAAGGGGAACCTGCTTGTACAAGCAAACCATGAACTGTACAAGCAGTGGGCACGATCCCACCTTGGCCAATTGCGTTGCACGTGCTGCTATGATGTCAGCCTGCTGTTGCAGGTTGTAAACTACTTGCTGTGCCGTGTTCAAAGCAGTCTGCTGCTGCACCACAGTCACTTGGGCGTCTGCAGCTTGGGCTCGCAGTGCATCTGCCTTGCTGCTGAGCTTCATATGCAGCAGGTTGTAGTCAGCCACCTTCTGCAGGTATTTGTCTGACTCTTGCATAAGGCTGAGTGTGCTCTTTACGGCCTGCAACGCCTGTTGGTGCTTGGCCATAGCGGCTTGGATACCCAGAACCTGCAATGTGCAAGCACAGGTGTCTTGTACAACCAACCATGGCAGAAACGTTTCCAACAGTTTACCACCCTAGGCATTTCATGCAGGAACGCCGTGGTCTTCTGCCACACCTGTGTCAGCAGGAAAGTAGAAGAAGTATGCAGCTTGTCATCAGGCCTTCCACTGACGCAGCCATTGGGAACTGTGCGTGCCAGCAACTGCTGGTACTGCACCATCTGTTTCACAACTGACAGCATGCCACGCAGATTGCTTCCAGCATGCGATAGCAGACGGATGCATACCAGCTCTTTCTCAGCCATGTGGGCCTGGTCCAGATCAGCTGACCATTGATGCGCTGTTGCTAGCTGTTCCAACATGTCAGCCACTTCCAAAATGAGGTCTTTCAACTTCTCCAGCTCATGCACAGTCCCCTCCAAGTGCTGCCTGTGCTTGTCAGTTGTAATGACTTGCTGACGCACAGCTGCTGCAGCAGCAGCCACCTCAGTGTGCTTGCTCATCAGACGCTGGCTGGCGTCTTCAGCGGCGTTGGCCTGGGCCACAACGTGCTGTGCCTGCACATGGACGCAGTTCAACTGCATAACCGGATGCATGACGGCATGTGATGCAACCTGTAGGCAACAGTGTCCTCGCCCAAGAGCCGCCCTACACACCATGCACGCTATCATGTTATGCTGAAAGAGCCAGTGCAAAAGTTAAAGCAAATGCAAACAAGCATACTTTGTTGACAAACACATCTCACCATGAGAGCAGCAGCGCGACCTTTGGCTGCTGCAGCCTGTGCCTGGAGCTCTGCAGCCTCCAACTCCAGCTGCGCAGCCTGCTTTTCCAGAAGCTGTGCATGCGCCAAACTGTTGGCTGCTTCTGCCTGCGCATCACGCGCGCCTGCAGCGACAGTTGCACAGGCCTCCAAGAACTCCGCAGCAAGCACCAGAGCGTCCACTGAAGGCAGCATCCGCTCCAGCCGCTCACGCAACTTTTCTATAATGGCTGCGCTAGGCACTTGAGAGCCTGTTTGGCTTCCAGGGGGCACCTGGAGGCCGGCGCTCCGAACCTCAGCCTCTGCCAATTCCTGCCTGATGTAGCGTGCTCCCATCAGGATCTCTGCAGCATACCGCATATCGGCGGCAGCACGCTCCAGCAGAAGCAGCGGTTGGTCCTGACTGGCAGTTCTGTCAACTGCTTGGTGATTCAATCCAGCTTGCTTGCTGGCCTCACTGGCAGTGTTCACTTGCTGCACATCAAAGATTTGATTTGAGCGGTGCAAGAGAGCACTCAAGGATGCCACGATGTTCACCTCCTGCTCACTGGCTCTCACCAACCGCCACAAGCGCTCTGAAGTGTCTAGCAAGTGGACAGATCGCTTGTCCAGCTGATCTGATGTTGCGTTGTCCATACCTGCACCTGCCTGTGAACGCTTGTGCATTGTATGAGCCTGCAACTCGGCTGCGACATTCAGCAGCTGACCGTGGAGGAAGATGAGCCGTGCGCTGTGGCCCAGCGCCTCTGCAGACTGTTCAGCACACGTGCGCAGTTGTTGATGCAGCTGCATACGGCGCTGGCTTGCATTGGCTAGCAGCTGTGCATCCTGGACGCGTAGGGAGGCCTGCTCTGCTCTGCCACGCAGCACCGCTGCCTTGTTGTACAGTTCTGGTACATCGGACTGCACTGTCTGGTGGATGCTGCTCATGCGCGCCGCCTCGGCCATGCGACCCGTGGAAATGAGCCTGAGATGCAAAGCAGTCAAAGCCAGAATTAGTAAATGCAAAGCTGCTCCAGGAGGGCATGGAGCAGATGTCTCTTGCCCTGGCGTGCTTGGCTACACGGCATTGCGTACATCATAAACAAGTATCAAATGCTGTGGGCTTGTACACACCGTGCACTCAGCTCTTCTGCTGTGGCTGCTTGGGCTGAGGCCTGCTCAGCTTGCTCCTCACATCTGCGCGCCTCACCCAGCAACAATGTCACCTCTGTACGAGCTGCCTCCACATGCGCTGTGGCTGCCTGCAGGGCCTTCTCAGCCATGTATGAGTTTCGTACATGGTCGACTGCAGCGTGTAGCAACGCCAACCTCAGATTCAGCTTGGACAGCTGCAAGGGCGTGAAAAAAACACCTGGTAAATCGTTAATGAAGCTGGGCTTTCTTAGCCCTACATACGCACTGCAAGTTCTCACCACACCTGCTCTGTCACGGAGTGGAGCTCATGTGCCTTTGCATCCCTCAGCAGGCATGCATGCTCAGCATGTGCAGAGCCCTCCTCAAATGTCAGCGCATGCTTCTCAAGCTGAGGCAGCTCAGCTTGATGGTTCTGGAGGTCAATGGTCAAGTGATGCATCGCTTGCTGAGTGGCAGAAATCTGGTCTGCAAGCGTCTTGAAAGCATCAGTGAGCCGCCAGCCGCCATCATCCTCCAGCTGGATCTTCATAGAGCTGGCCTGATGCTGCCTGGAGGGGGGGCTGGACTTGGCCGCCTGCTGCTGCACCTTGCCCGAGGGGCTCAGCTCGCTTGCAGGACGACTGCATGCACACACTTCACTCGTTGTTGATGTCCATGTCTGAAACTTGTCCATGTTTGGAGACTTGTGATCATAAAGCCCAATGGTTCATCACTTTGCTGTAACATGCAGCTGCACATTTATGTTAAATACCAGCAGCAATTGACTGAAATAAAGCTGGCACATCATTGCACCACTCACCTTGGAAGCCCAGCAAGTACGCTGATAAGATCTTTGTCGACAGCATTCAACACTGGTTGCCAGGCTGCACCTGTAGAGGGCAGAACAGCACTGGCCACATATCGCTCTGATGGGATGGGCAGATGTCGCGGTGATTCCACATGGCGCTGTGCAGTGCCCTGGGTAGCACTGTCCTGTAGCGGCTGCTGCGTGATGGTGGACCTCGTCAAGTGCCTGCGCATATTCTCCTTGAGCCGGCTTGCTATGAAATCCAGAGACAGGTCACTTGCTGGCTTGAAGGTGAGGTCAGACGGTGTCTGATTTTGTGCAGCACCTGCGCGGCTCTTGGTGTGCGCCTCATCTGGTTGTGCAAGTTGCTCGCCAGTATCAGGCTGCTCACCGTGTACCTGGCCAGCACCCGCAAGGGTCTGCCTTGTGCCCAGGCTAACATTGGGTTTAAGTGACGCCAGGGATGCTGAAGGTGCTGCCTGTACAGCATCCTGCAAGGCCTTGGCTGCACGGTCCAATGCAGCTGACTGGCGCATCAGGGCGACTGCTTGCTGGGATGCGCGTAACGCTTCTGCCCTAAATTGAACAGCGCGCTGCTTCTCTGAATCCGACTGCAATCTCAATGCCTCAGCAGAACTGTTCAGTGATTCAGCCTGAGCCAGAACACGTACAGCCTCCTCTTGATGTCCTGTCTGTTCCTTACGCAGTGCAGTCTCCTCCAGCTGCATGGCATCAGCTGCCAGCCGCTGTGCCTGGCCCTCAAGAGCGGACGCCTTTTCACAAGCAGCGCTGGCGTTCTCAGTTGCACGCTCAGCACGCCCGCGCCACTGCTTTGCTAGCTGTGCCAGGCGTACAGTTCCAACAAGATGTGACAGGGAGACGCCATCAAGGATGCCGTCAGCGCTGGAGGGCACAACCTTCGAGGAGGCCATCTCTGCTGCTGCCCCCAACAGCTGCTGCAGCAACCTGGACGCGTGCTGTTGAGCAGCCTCTGCCTGTGCAGCAGCAACTGCTTCGTCGGTGTCAGTAGGGACACCGGCTGTATCACATGGGAGGCCCATCAATTGAACCAGCTCGCGCAGTGCTTCACGTGCCACCTCCTGCTGGCGGGCACGGTTTGCCAGGTCTGCGAGCACCTGGCTGCCATCCACCTCTGTGCCCTTGCCAGCTCGCGCTTCCACTGCAGCATGGCTCAGAACAGTAGCAACCTCATGATGCTTCTGCGCCTCAGCAGCACTGGCCTGCACGCTGTTGCAAACCATGTCGTGGAGCATGCCCCATTTTGATGCTGCTGTCCGATGCACCTCTGCCTCCTCACTCTTTCCCGCCCTGCGGTGTCATGCATGAGTAAACTTAGGTGACTGACACGAAGAGGCATGCGCCTACCATTCTCCTTCTCAGGCGAGCAAAACAGCATGCCAATCAACATCCAGCCATGCCACAGCATACCCACAGCGCCATCTCATCGGCCAGTTGTGAGGCTTGCTCTTGATGCTGGAGGTACTCCGCTGCCATGCGCTGCAACTCCTTGGCCTCATTTTCTGCCCTAATGGCTGCAATCTCTGAAGCATCCGCCAATTGCTGTAGCCGGCCTGCATGGCGCTCTGCTGCCAGCGCCTCAGCGCGCTGCTTGACATCTGCAAGCTGTGATGCCTGTTGTGATGCTGCCTTCACCTGCTGCAGCACCCGTTGCCCTTCATCCTCAAGCTTGTTAGCTAGCTGGCGTGCACCTTCAGCCTGCGCAGCTGCATATGCAGCGCGCTGCTGCAGCTCAACGCCCTCCTCCCGTGTCTTGCGTGCAGTTTCAAAGTCACCGGCTACATATGCCTGTTGGGCCTGCGCGTGCAGCTGTGCAGCTCTGGTCCCCAGCTCTGCAGCATCCTCCTCCAAGGCGGCTGCGTTGTTATTGGACACTTGCGCCTGCTCCAGCAACCCCTCATAGTGCTCCTTCAACCGCAGCAAGGTTCTGCTTGCAGTGTCTGCATCCATTCGAATGCCTGCAAGCTCCAACTTCTCTGCACGCTCGCTCACCAAGCGTGCCTGGTGAGAAACGTCAGCTGCCTCAGCGAGCTTGCTTCGCGATTCAGCATACATCCGCCCTGACTCCCGCATTGCTGCATCTGATGATGCACGTAGTCTGCGTACATGGGCATTGTTTGTATAAGTCAAAATATGGAGACCCATTGCTATTGGACACGCTTTCCTGCACCTACCACCTGTCACACTGGGCTTGTGATAACGTAGCCCAGCACATACCTGCGCAGTCGCTGCATGGCCTCCATAGCCTTTGGCAGCTCGCCCTGAAGTTGCATCAGCTCAGCTTCAATTTCAGTAGCAGTGGCTTGCGCAGAGAGATGTGCTGCCTCCCTCGCCTGCAGAATACACGGACAGGTGATGCCTGATCCTGGGCTGTCCGGCTTTGTTCAACTGCATCTCATGCCATAAGGCACTCATGGTGGCACAATGTGATGTATATATGCTTTCTCATACCTTTTCCCACGCCCCATGCTGCAGCTGGGTAGCGCCCGCCAAGAATTCAGCTGCACGATGCTGTAGGCGTTCTGCAGCAGCGGCGGTGGCTGCTGCTTCCCGCATGATGTCTCCTTGGATGCCTACTGATAGATCATCGGAGCTGCCCATGCTCACATGTGGAGAGGACCCTCCCTCAGAGAGAGGAGCTACTCCCACTGAAGCAGTCAGGCTGGACAAGAGTGCCTCGATACTGGCGCACAGGCTGTCAAAGCTGCTGACTGTGCCCTGCAGCAACTTATTGCGTTGTTGTGCGGCGTCCAGGAGTGTTGCAGAAAGGCATGAAGCAGCAAGTGCTTCGTGGTTGTTTGCACCTGCACCAGTGCCTGCAGCATGAGCTGTTGCAGGGCTCACTCTGCCACTGTTCACATGCTCTTGTACATCGTGTGCAGGCAGGTCCAGTGCAGCAGTGAATGCATGCACCTCCGTTTGCAGCTCTGCAAGGACATTCAGGGCTCTGCGGTTGAGCTGCGTCCGGAAGGCTGTAACCCCCAATAAGGAGGCCCCAAGAGGAGTTCCTTGATCTTGAAGAGCCATACAGGATTATTTGGAAGACGGACACTGACTAAGTTTTGATCTCCCCATTTATCATACACCTTGTTGCTTTTTGCTTCCAACTCTGCAAAATAGCAACAGACCAGCTGCTCAGCAGTTTATGAAGCTGAGGTAGTGCGAAGCATCAATACTGTGCTACACCATGCAAATTACCAGTGGCCCCCGGCAATAAAATCGAAATGGAATGAGCCATGAGTGATACCTGAGCAGAACGCAAATGCAGAACGCACAGGCAATGCGGTGGCAGAGTTTCGGTGAACGTCTATTGCCTCAGCCGCATATGAAGTCGGTGGCAATGACCGCTTCAGGGAACACGTATGATACCACTGCAACTTAACCTTATGGCAGAAAGCTACATACAGGCTGGCCTAGATTTACCTTATCTCCCCATCGACACCTTGAGGACACATGCCGCTTCGTGAGTTTGCGTGTACTCGTAGCTCCAATATCTGCTCCAACATACTGGTTTTGGTTCTCATTTTGGGAAACTGCAACGAATCACAGGCTGAGCCTGAAAGGCAGCCCCCCACGGCAGCCATCGCCACCAAACTCACGTGGTAAGACAGCACCCCGAGAGTCCATCTCCGCATCTAAGCTCTACAGGTGCGGGGTGGGTCTTTGTGGTATGCCGACGCAAGCCCATTGGATGATTTGTTTGTGCATATAACTGTTCGTGCAGGGATTTGAGTCCTACCCGGGTTTTTGCAGCAGCCCAAGGCAGCCCAGGGGATCCCTCCCGCACGTCACTGCCCTCGCTGTTTACACCTGGGAAGGCCTATGTGCGCTCATTGCGGCCCGCTTATGACTCTTTCCAAGGTGATGGAGCCGGGGAAGATGCGGCAAGGCAACCGAAGCTGCTGCAACGGTGCGCCACGCGCATGGCATTCATGGAGTGCATTTGCCAACGCCATGCACATGCGGCAGTACCTGCAACTGCAGTAAACAGCTGATTTGAGTCAAAAGATGGCCAACGTGCACAAGGCTGCTTTAGTACTCTCTTCTTCTTTGGTTCATGTGTGTCATACAACAGGCTTGAGGCATTGCTGGAGGAGAAGCTGAGCTTGGTTGACCGTGTGGGGGCAGCAAGCAAAGGGTTTGCAGCCACGCAGATGCGGACAGATGCATACAGACAGGTACGTGGAGAATTCCCACAAATGTTGTGGGTGGTTGTGGCTGACTGCAGCTGGATGTCTGGCGTGAGTGATCCAAGTTGTACTCGTGCTGCTGCAGGTGTTTGATGCCTTCCTTCATTCATTCACAACGTACCGCTCCCTGCTGATGCGGATCAAGCATGAGGTGAACTACATGTGTTAAGGTTGAACCAACTGCATTGATTGATTTCGCACCATGTTTATGTGGGGGACAGAAACTGGACAACAGCTAACCATCACACAATTCTGGGCCTCAATGATGCAGTACGACATAGCACTTGATGATGCTTTGGCATCTGTGTATGACAACGTGCACATGCGCGCGGAGCTGGCAGTGGCTGAGGAGCGTCTGGTGGGTTGAGGGTTAATGACTTAAGGTGCTTGGTGCCGTTGCTTCCGGCTTACTGTTCCATGCATGCTGAAGCACTCAAGGCCCAGTGGACGAGCTACAGCCGTTTTTCTGCTCAGTGCATGCGCACTGGCATACCCATCTGCAGGATGCCGCAGTGCGTGAGGCACAACGCAAGGCTTTGGAAGACGCCGCCTTGTCACGGAAGGAGATTCAGGATGAAGTGGAGCAGCAAGAGGCGGTGGCAGTTGAGTCAGAGAGGCGATGCCAAGCAGCTGAGGCAGCAATCCATGCAATACGCGCAAACATCCAGAAGCTGAGGGAGGAGGAGGTAGAGCTGGCGCGCATCACCAACGAAGCTAAGCTGCAGCTGCTCAAGTCATCTTCATTCAAAAGCCCTCAATTAGAACAGCTGCTCATGCAACAGAGCGTAGAACCAAGCCTAACAAAGCAGTAGCTTTACATTCAGGGAAAGCTGGTGGCTGGAAACTGCACATAGCAACCCAGCAAGGTGCCAAACATGAAGTGCGAAGCGTGAACATGATAATCAAACAACCCCACTTGAAACCATCTGATGTTCCCTCAATCGCCTTACTACCCTCCCCGCGCCTCGCGCCTGGTTGCATCATGTAGAATCTCTACATCCACAGCACCGGCTGGCAACTGCAAGCATCAGCATGAGGTATGAGCGCACAACGTGCATGAGGATCATACAACACAAAAACAGTGCACCAAAACATCAGAGGTGTGGGTTGAGTTTGAACGAGGTGATTACACTAGAAGCGTGTACACCTACTTAGCAGCATGCATTGTGGCCAGCTTCTAACCGAGCAGCTGCACTATGTGTGGGTGTGGGAGGGGGGTGGGGGCGCACCTGAATGTACCGCACAACGGACCCGCGAATGAAGCATGTTCGAACAGACATCTGCGCAGCACCACATGCCACCGCACCTGTTGGTCTGTCCTGCGCCCGCCATGAGCTACTCAACTTGTAACTGCAACACCAAGCTCATGCCCATGCGTGATGCATGCATGGCCACCATGCCGAACAAACCATATGTGGATATTTGGCCTCGTTCACGACCCGCGTGCTCGTCAGCTTAATGTTGAGGAACTGGTCCACCGAATGCAACGTCCCCGTGATGGCCAGATCATTCTTCAGCTCCACCGTGACCTGCATCGTATAGTTTGTAGGTTAAATGCGCCAAATGTACGCTGACATTCACACTGTACCGTGCTGCGATGGACGCACCTCTTTCCCAACAAGAGTTTTGAAGTAGGAAAAGAATAGCATAGTATACTAACGTTTACAGAATTCAAATGTTGCGTCCCTGTGGAATCGCCTGTGCTTCAAGGGCTGACTGCAAACAACAACGGATCGGAGGTCTTGGCAGTTCTTTTGAGTGCTTCTTGACTTGCAATTTTTGGCAGGCATTTGCGATGACATGCCACAAGTGATGTGACAGGACCGTTCTGATACTTGCCTGCCGCTGAAACAGTGATAGGCCAAGCACTCACTTGACAACAGCGTTGCTAGACAAATGTTTGTGCTGAAGTCTTACACGCGTGCTGGAAGCCATAAGTACAGACGCAACGGCATACAGCTCCCAGCAGCCAGCCCAGCATGCCAACAAAGCATTGAGCGTGAAGAAACCCTACCCCAGGAGGACAGCTGTTTATGATGCAGGTGAGTTGGGAATGGACAGCGCAGCCAGGAACTCCTCTATCGAGACGCTGCCGCTTTTGTCCTTGTCCAGACGGCGCTTAAGGCTGATTGCCTGGTGGCGTGTGAACTTGAGGCCTGCTGCTGCCAGTGCTGCCTCCAGCTCTTCCCCACTGAGCACGCCGCTGCCGTTCTTGTCATGCTCAATAAACGCAGTACGGATTGCCTCCTCCTTGCCGGCTGCCTGTGCTCGTAAGCTTTTGAGCAGGATCTCGTGGTCTGCCATGATGAAGATGTGCTTGTTGTTCTCCATGTACGTGTATGTGTACTCATCCGCCTCCATCAGCTCAAACGTACGGTTGAAGATCTCAAGTGTTGCGCCCACGTACAGGTCCATGTACGTGTATATTTCCTCACTGGCCGGCTTGTAAACCTTTTGCCTCTCCAGAAACTTGCCACCTGCGATGCCATTGTTGCGCACTGGTGGCTCAAAGATCTGCATGCTGTCATCCATCATGAAATAGGAGAGCACGAAGCGGCGTGCCAGGTCTGTGGGGCTGTGCTTGTGAGTCTCTGTCTCCACGATGCGCACAGTGAAGCGTAGGATGATTTTGTCCTTGTTCATGAGCTTGTGCATGTCACGGCGAGGGGGCTTCGGCACAAGCGCCAGGCAGTTCTGCAATGAGTCCTCCAGGGTCCCGTAGCCATTGTATGGCGGCAGTGCAGGACGCGGCAGTGAGCTAGTAGGCTCACGGATCTCTACAGCCGCAAGATCCTCCTCGCTGAAGCCCAGATTCTCTTGGTACCAGTTCTTGGTGAACTGGTCAGCATCATGGATGAAGAAGTCGCGGCCCAGCACATTGATGTAGGAACCCATGCGGAAGTCGCCAGGAGAATAGCAGTCCGTCTTCTTGTACTTGGGCGTGGTGGTGGTGCCAGTGCGCACCACCGTCTTGGGAAGCATTGAACGGCGCAGGAAGACAGGGAAGGGGTCACGGCCTGAATTGTTCTCGTTGATCTCCAGGATCTCAACAGTGTCATCCTCCAGGAAGTAGTGCAGCACGTATGGGCGGCGGTCACCATACATGCTCTGACGATCGTCCCAGATGCACCAGAAGCGCAGCACCTTCTTATTGTTCTCCAGGAACTGCCGCAGCTTATCACCCTCAATGAGGTGGCTGGGCTTGCCAAGACGCGCCTCGATGTATGACTTGAAATCATCCAAGCGCTGTGTGACGGTGCCGACAGCTGCAATCACACAAGAGCCACATTCACACTCAACTGCCTGCAACCAGCTGGTTTGCCACCCGCACGCAAGCTCTGCCCGACCATGCCAGTCTTGACAATAAAAATGAGAGCAGTGAAGCACGAGTTTGCCGCATGCTCCTTAGCCCCTGAGCTGATTTTTTCAATGCACTCACCCTTGCCGTTGGTATTGCGGGTAAGGCCAAAGGTGGCGCGGTAAGCATCCACAGGGTCATCGGGGTAGCCCATAGCGCCACTCAGCTCCACACCCAGATTTACTTTGTAGAACTCACGAGTGAAAGCGTCAGCATCTACCAGGAAAAAGGTGCGGCCATAAATGGTCACCTGGTCCCCAACTGCAAAGTCTGCTGGTGTGTAAAATGAGACGCCATCCTCCTTGGTGAGCTTGTGGCGCTTGATGAACACGCCCTGCATAAAACATACAGCGGTCAAATGCCAGCACATGTGCATTTTGTGCACGTGCAGGCACTGCAGCTGCCTGGCACACAGCTAACAGATCCTGCCATGCAATGCGCCCTTCCCCAGCTGCATCTGCGCACCTGGGGAATGCCACTGTTGTCCTGGCGGGGCTCAGCGACGTGCATGCTATCATCTTCAAGGTAATAGTACAGGATAACCTTGCGCACGCGGTGATTCTCAATGTTGGACTCCACCACTGATTCCTTGAAATAGCCGTAGAAGCGCAGGACCTGAGCATGCGAAAGAAAGGCAAAGGGTCCGATACATGCTGAAAATGCGCTCACAGTGCTGCCATGCTACATGAGCGTGAGTGCATGACATACTGGAGATGTGATGCACCAAAAGACAGTGGAACGATTATTGCCTGTGCACTTTTGCGTCTCATGCCAGCACACAACTTGCAAGCCAAGCGAAAAAACGCAAAACACACCTTTCGATCGTTCTCCACCCACTGTGGCAGCTTGCTGGGGCTGTCAACTCCGGTTCTCTTTGCAGGGCTCAGGCTGCCAGTCCCTGCCGAGGCAGTGCCTCCAGGGCTTCCCAGAGCAGCGGTATCACGAGGAAGAAGGTCCTTCACCTCGCGCAAGGGCTCCTCCCTCGCATAGCCATTTATGTAGGTCAGGGTCTGGCCCTTGGCAAGACGCTTGTCCCCCAGGGATTGCTACAAGAGAAGAACAATTACAGACGTTAATTGACACCCTTCATGTCTACGATGGTACACAACGATCACAGGCCGCTCCTGCAACCGGCCGCGCTCCAGCCCTAAGATTAGAGCAGGATATTACAAGGTGCACATGCACGCAATCCCACCCGATGCCTGGCCTCGTGAGTATCTAAGCTTGCTCTAGGTGCTTGCACTGCACCCACCGGCAGAGAAACCATGTACCCGGGTAGCTTGGGGATGGGAGGGTTGGCAGCCATGCTTGTGCGCTGACCTCCTCTTAGTGCTGTGCCTGGCCGAACTACTGCCTGTTGTTTAAGCGTGTGACAACTTTGGTACTATCAACACAAACCGTGTTGCATTAAGCTAAGACGTAGCACTGAAGACGTAACACATGCGACATGACTCACACATTGTCACTGCCAGGAAAGCCGGTCCGTCCTAGCCCGTCCGTTAACCATGGCGGCAATCCTGTCTCGTGATGTTGCCCGGAAGGCGCTCCATCAGGTTGTTTGCCAGTGGTGCACAGCGTCTGGCAAAAGCTCTGGTCTATGACAGCCCTGGTGAGCCACTAGATGTGCTAAGACTCGTTCAATTGCCTCTGACACCACCTGGTCCTGGTCAGATCGAGGTCAAGTTTCTCCAGGTGCGGTGCGAGGACAAGCCATGGGCATTCAGCTTGTGTACTTGTTGCTTCGGCCAGCGCCTGCACGCCACATGTTTCATGAGGCGGGCGCATGAGTGACAGGGCTTGCCAGCATGGACCTGTGACAGGCACCCATCAATCCATCAGACGTGAACACAGTCGAGGGCAAGTACCCCATTCGGCCAACACTGCCTGGTGGTGTACCTGGCCATGAGGGCGTTGGCGAGGTCGTGTCCATCGGGACAGACGTAAGTATTGGACTGCTCGTGCGGGCAAGCCAGTGCTGCACCCTCGGTTAAATTGGCGCTGTTCTGATGCCCTTTGGTATTCAGGTGGAGGGCCTGCAGCCTGGTGACTGGGTGGTGCCATTAGACCCTGCACAGGGCACATGGCGTGAGCGTGCAGTGCTCAATGCGTCCAGCCTGCACAAGGTACCACGTGACATACCGGTGTCAGATGCTGCAACAATCTGCATCAAGTACGTTTATTCATGCTGTGCATTGTCATGCAGTGGCTGTTACCCAGGACCCTGCTGTGCGCAGGCGGAACAGCCGTGCAGACCACCTGTCTCCATTTCAATTCCCAACGCTGTGTAGATTGACTCAGGCCTCGAGGGGGCAGGGGAGGTCTGTTCATGCACAGCCTGTGCCTGCTTGGTAACAGTAGCAGATCATTCGTCACTCAGTATGTTCACTTCTTTGTGTAGGCTCACATAATGCTACCATTCCACTGGCAGCTGGACTGCCAACACAGCAAACATTGCTGTCAATGCACTCGAGCGGACCACCACCACAACCCTTCTTGCCGCCCTTTACCCTTAACTTGCCACCATTCACAACAAACCCAGTAGCAGTCCAACTCATGTGTGCGAATTGCATTGGAAGCTGAGATATGCAGGCAGTACCACTAGAGATGCCAGCAGGGCACCGGATGCATGATGGCAGGCACAAGACAGATGTAGGCTTCAACCACGCGCTGTCAGCACCTGGCACCTGAGAATTGCGGAGTGATACATGTTTCAACCTATGGTCCTGCCCACACGCACTTTGTGCAGCCCGCCCACAGCACTTGCCATGTTGGAGAACTATGTTGACCTGAAGCCAGGTGATGTGGTGATCCAGAATGGTGCGACAAGCGCCGTTGGCCAGGTGTGACCTGCTGAGTTCCTTGTCTTGGTTTAGGATAGGATTGACTTTGCTTGCTGCACTACCAGAGCTTTTCATCGACAATATGCTTTCACATGAAGGCCCTGCACTGGCATGTGGTTGATCACCAGGCAGATTCTCTGCAGCCTGAGCATACCTTATAGCTGTGTTAGACCTAGTTGTCCGTTGTTTTCTGATGGGCCAAGGACCGAAGCACCCCCAAAACAAGAAGTAGCTACTGGTCAGTATGTGAATTGGCATCAGCCTGTCCACCTGATACATGCTCCCTGAACATGTCTGTCATGCTTGTCGCTTCCATATGTATGAAAAGCATAATGTCTTGCTGGGCGCGTACTTGCACATGTGCAGGCAGTCATCCAGTTGGCAAAGGTCAAGGGTGTCAGGACGGTTAACATTATCAGAGAGCGGTAAGGTGTTTCTGTGGAGACAAATGAGGCTCTTGCATCGCCGTGTTATTATTATTATTATTAAATGAGGCTCTTGCATCATGTGATCATGTTACACTTGCAGCCTCTTTGGCATCCACTGCACATTTTGTTCTCCAGGCCCAACTGGGAGGAGACGGTGCAGTGGCTGATGGGTCTGGGGGCAGACGTGGTCACCACCGAGGCGAAGCTCAAGGAGGACATGCGTGCGTAGCTGTACTGCACAATACACCGCCTACGGCGATCGTCGATCCTGGTCTTCTAACCATTTGTCACTATATTTAGTCATTTAAAAATGATGATTTTATTTAACGACTTTAGTAATAACTGTACCTGTATTATTATCTGTAGCCTTCTTTACTTCAGCTGAGCGTCAAGTAATGGCCTCTTTATAACGTCGCATGGGTCCATAAACAACTGGATTTGGTGGAATTCTTCAACCGTTCTCGGACGGTCTTAAACTTGGTGTTAAAGAGCCAGTTTTACCAGAGTCCAGTGCATACCAGTGCTGTCAGTTGAAAATAAACTGATACCTTATAAAGCGGCACCAAAGCCAAGCTCGTAGGATACCATTATTATGAAGCTACGGAACGTAACAAGCTAAGAAAGCGTTTTTATTGTTTGAAGCCCAACCAGCTAACATAACACCGTAAACTCCTAAAGAGCTTAAAGCCATTAAAACTAAACCTTGAAAAGCAGCATCGCTAATATAGCGACCACTGTTGTATTGTTTCGGCACCTGCACAGATGCAATGTGTGCAGCGCATGACACTTTGTTTTTCACCACGTTCTGGTCAGGCGTACATTATTTTCCTGGACCGTCTGAACTCCTGCATGTGCACAGTTGAAGCCATGTATGCATGCGTGGATGTCATGCAGGGAATATCACTGCGCCCAAGCTGGGGTTGAACTGCATTGGAGGCAGTGCAGCACTGGCAGTGGCTAAGGTGCGAGAGCCTTAGCAATGACAGAAGGCATCAGATGGGCAGCCGCATCAACCAAATGTGGGTAGCGCACTGATGGTTGAGCACTTTCCTTAGCGTCTCGCTCTCTATTTCATGCTTACATGCCGACATGTGCAGACGCTGGGTGAGGGTGGCACAATGGTGACGTATGGGGGCATGTCAATGCAGCCGGTCACCCTCCCCACATCGCTTCTCATCTTCAAGGACCTGCGAGTCAGGGGGTTCTGGCTGAGTGGCAGGTGTGTGTGAGGTTTCAGGTCACAGGAGCTTGAGTTCAAGGTTTCCCCTTGGATGTCTGTGGTGAAGTTGGCACCTAGTACACCCAAGAAATCACCAGTCAGATGCAACCCGGCTGCTGAAATGCATTATGCATGTGTAGGTATGCAAGGGAACAGGGCATGCATGGTCGTGCTGTCATGTTGGACCGCATCGTGGAGCACATCAGGTCGGGAGCCCTTCGTACCAGGTGTGTTGCAGGCAGTGCATTATGCATAGAACCATGTCAGAAGCATCAGGAATTCAGGATGCACAGCCAATACCGCATGTGTGGTGTCTTTGTGTTCGCCCGCCTCTTGCGTGTGCCCTTGCCTGCTGTCAGCATGTCAGCATGCGGCCACAACAATCATGCACAACACAAACCTGTTTGCTTCCTGTTATGTGTTATGTTTCTATCTGTAGGGTTCAGGTGTTCCCGCTGGAACAATACAAGGAGGCCTTTAAGGCCTATTCCTCCGGCTTCAAAGGAGTCAAAGTTATGCTGCAGCCAGCCCCACCATGAATAATTCAGATGTTTCCTCCAGCTCTGCTCACCATGCAGTCACATTCTGGCACTGGCTGATCAGGACCACGAGCTCACCCATCATACCCAGAAACCAACAGGGTGGGCTGTTGCACCAAGACTCCTACAATCACGACAAGAGGCACCAGAAGCAGATGCTGAAGAAAATACCTGGATTCAGCAGCAGCACCCTGAGGTGCAGCATGCGCCTTTGACTGAAAACATATGCGCTTCGCTAACTGCAGCTATGTCATTTCTCATTTACCATTGAACTATGCGCATTCTGGAATGTCTTGCATGACCGGCATCAGCACTGCTGATGGCACATTATTGGGACCGCCAATCCCAATATATTTGCCACATCTTGATGCACATCCCCATGGGGAGGGGGCGGCCATGCCCAACTATTGACACTGCATGGTAATGTGGTGGCTGTGCAACAATCCATTGAAAGGCAACATGTTGTTGTTGTTGTTGTTGTTGTTACACCGTAAGCCATTGAAAGGCAACATGTGGTGGGGGCGTTTTGCGGGTTACAGGTGCTGGTTAGGGTTTTTGAGCAACCCTCAACGTGTTCAGACATTCGTCGCAAGAGTACAGCTCGTAAGATAAGTTCAAGTATTTACGTGCCTAGAATGGTTCCAGAACCAGCTGGGGAGCCACAAGGGGTGCAGCGTTCAGCTGCAAATTGCGTCTGCAAACCAGAAGGAATGGACAACGTGGAATACATGGATGGATTCGGTAATAAGCTCTTTGTATGAAACCCTAAACCAGATCGACGCTGCAGTGAATGGTTTGGCGCTGTGCTGCAGGCAACGAGTTCAGCAGCGAGGCGCTGAAAGGAGCTCTGCCTCGAAGCCAGAACAACCCACGTGTGCGTTCACTCGGGACAGAGGTGGTGCAGCATGCAAGGGGCTACCTCTGTCAGCATGATGTCAGCATGTGCGCTGAATTTGCATGGCCCACTGCTGTCTTGCATTTAACATTTGAACAGGTATGCCCCTATGGCTTGTACGCGGAGCAGCTGTCCGGCACGGCATTCAGTGTCCCCCGCAAGTGAGCATCAGCTGGACAGCTAGTCAACTGGTTGCCTGCCACTGCAGTGTGACGTACCTGAACTACTTGGCGTACGGCTGTTGCATGTGTCAATGAGGGTCCATGCGATATTGCATGCAGGGACTCGCGGCGATCTTGGCTGTACCGCGTGCGCCCCTCGGTGACACATGGTAACCTGCACCCTGATAACGTTTATGTATCTGCATGCCGGAGTGGCTGTCGCCGAAGTTAGGCTGCCTGCATTCACCACCTGTGCTTGAATGATACAGCAGGCATGCCTCATTAGGCGATTTTGCCAACTTTCACAGAGCCTTTTCACCCCACGGCCTTCCCTTGCGAGACGCTGACTGCGGACTTCAGCGGTGGGCAAGTGACCCCCAACCAGTTACGCTGGCGTCCCTTCCCAATCCCATCAGAGCCAGGTGTTGACTTTGTGCGCGGCTTATTCACCGTGTGTGGTGCTGGAAGGTGGGCGTCCAATAAGGAGGCAAGCAAGCGAGTCTTGCAGGAGTGGGTGCGGCAACAATGTTCTTGTTGTATTACTGTGTAATCTGTATCAGCCACACCATACAGAATGCATACCTCGTCATATGTCAAATGTCATATGCGCATGTGCATGCCTGCTGTGGTTTCACGCTGCAGTGCAGCACGCAAGGATGGGTATGCCATCCACGTATACGCCGCCAACGCAAGCATGGTGGACAACTGCTTGGCTAATGCAGACGGTGACATGCTGATCGTGCCACAGTGCGGCACTCTCAGGTGAGGTGTCCTGTGTGTCCTGTGTGTGCTTTGATACAGCAGGAAATCACTTGTCGCACATGCGCTGCATGCCATAGCATCTCATAGCATCATGCAGCTGGCATCTTGATGTTGGTATGAGAGCCATGGATATTTGGCCTGTGCGGGGGGTTGTTTACTGCATTTACTTGTCTGCAGGATCATCACCGAGTTCGGCATCTTGCAGGTGGCCCCAACCGAGATAGCGGTGATTGGCCGCGGTATGCGTTTTACTGTTGAGCTGCTGCCTAGCACGCCAGGGGCATGCCTGGCAGCCCGTGGGTACATTTTGGAGGTGTTTGGCGGCCACTTCCAGCTGCCTGAGCTGGGCCCGATTGGTGGGTGTGTAGGCACTGGTGCCTGCATGATGCAGCCCACTGATGCCGCATGCTTCTTCGTTGATTCACCGAGCATATGTGTACATAGTGTACAGCACAATGCGCGTGTCCAAACCCCTCCCCCACCCACCCACCATCTCCCCACGTACACACCCCACACATGCGCTCGCACACACACACAACCTTAAAGCCCCTTATGTTACGGAATTATGTGTATGCAAGGAGACCCAACTCAAAACATGCGCACGAAAACAGTGACGATCAATGAGCCAGCATCATGTGTTCATTTTTGTGACATCGTGTTCCCGGCATAGTGTGTGTGCTGTACGGTCTCCACCATGGCACCAGGTGCAAATGGGCTGGCGGCGCCACGCGACTTCAAGGCTCCTGTGGCTTGGTATGAGGACCGCACATGCACCTTCACAGTGTACCACAAATTTGAGGGGCAATTGTTCAGCGCCACCCAGTCCTTCTCTCCATTCAACGTGGTGCGCGCAGAGGGCTGGGCAATGTTGCTGTGATGTGCGCATATCAGCTGCTAACTTCTCAGTCTAAAGTGGGAGCCTCAGTGAGATGGTGCATAACGGCGCGTACAACATTTTTGAGACTGCCACCTGCATGCGCTAGGTCGCATGGCATGGCAACTACGTGCCATACAAGTACGACTTGAAGACCTTTTGCCCAGTCAATGCGGTATCGTTTGATCACCCTGACCCCTCCATCTTCACAGTGCTCACTGTACCGTCCGCCATACCAGGTCTGCAGTGTCATCATTGGTTGCGGCAGCTGTACTGGCATGTGCGGACCAAATGGCCCAGTGTGTACTGGCCTTACGTAAGGGTTTATATTGGGTGCCATTGGTTTTGCAGGCGTGTCATGTGCAGACTTTGTCATCTTCCCCCCACGGTGGGCTGTTGCAGAGCACACTTTCCGGCCACCCTACTAGTGAGTACAGTACATCTGCATGCTACGTTACTCGTTGCTTGTTATGCTTGGGGTTCGCACAGATGGCTGTTAGACACGCCATGTTCCTGTTATCAAAATGTGTTTAAATGAACAGCTGCACGTTAGACTCTTGTGATGTCACATCAGTCCAAGATCTCATTACCTGCATCCCTTGTCATGATTCGGCTGCAGCCACCGCAATATCATGAGCGAGTTTATGGGGCTGATCCAGGTGCGCTGGTGTAGAGAGCAAACCCCTAATTTTGGGGTGGCGGCAGTAGGACCATGTTGCTGCTGGCCTGCTGTTGCTCACTGACCATTTTGATTGGCGTTATGATAGTTCCAAGGCACCATAAGCAGTACTTGGCAGCAACGCATCATGATGGGTTGAACCAAGATGACTCTGAAATGGAATCTGCCAGGCTACGGCAAGTAGCTGAAGCTGTGATACCGTATGCTGCTGTTGTATTATGTTCTGGCAAGCAGTACTAATGCACAGTCACCCGTGTAGCACACAGGGTGTATACGAAGCTAAACGTGATGGCGGCTTCCTGCCTGGTGGTGCATCGTTGCACGCGTGTATGACGCCTCATGGACCAGACACACAGACTTATGAGGCTGCGATCCGTGAGGAGGCAGAGGCACCTGCACATCTGGGTTCTGCCCTCGCCTTCATGTGCGTTCATGCACCACCTAATTGCTGCCACCTTACACACATACCATACCTTCGAAAGCTGTGGAATACACGTTGCCATGTTACCTGCTTCTGTGTTGCCTTTGTTGTCTTGCAAATCACGCATGGTGTTGTGCGGATTGGATGCCTCTGCAGGTTTGAGACGCATTACACACCGCGCGTTACACCTGCAGCGCTTGGCTCCCCATGCATTGACCGCGACTACTACAAGTGCTGGATGGGCCTCAAGAGCCACTTCACTGCACCTGCAGAAACCCCTGCACATGCTGATTGAACAAGGACATTGTATCGGCCAGTCAGTTGGCATTCAATCTTATGCTGTTATGGTCGGTTGTGAAAGCAGAAGCGAACCGCATGACTGTGCACCAGCTTAGTTTTGCATTGTGTACAAAGGCGGTGTTGAGCTGTGATAAAATGCATTCTTTACCACACAATGCAGCACCCGCTTGTATGTTAGTCCACTTAAGTGTGGCCGCATATCAACCAATCAGCTAGGCCAGATGCAGGTGGCACAGCTCCGTTTTAGTCCTGAGTATCTCAACAGAAATGGCTGAACCATGTGTTGGCTGCGCCAAGCTATGTTGATCTGGTTCATGGAAGTCCACAAAGGAGGATGATCTCCTTTGCAACTGTTTGCAAGGCGCTTTAGTTTGAGCCACAACCCATTCCATGACTGCATGGCCCCCCTAAATGCATCATGAAACCACACATCATGTTGCGTCAGCCACCCAGGCATGAGGCGCATTACGGCCTGGAGCACACAGCAGAAGCAACACAAAAGTGTAGCAATTATTCCCCATCACTTTCCTCGCTGGCAACATCATGAGCAAGCACTTCCATTACGGGACCCTCCATGATGGCAGGCGGAAGCACATATCGTTTCTTGCAGCAGATCCTCCATACAGCTGTTGAGCTGAAGCCGACAACCAGCAACACCACTTGCAGCACCAGCAGGGCATACACTATGGTGGTGGCGGTGTCGCGTGCGAGCCCTGCACCACATGCACGGTCCAGGTCGAAGCAGTGTCGCCACTCTAGCGCACCCGTGGCAACGGAGATGGCGTAGATGCAGCATGCAGTGCCTTTCAGAGTCTCATCCCCGCTGGCTTCGTTTATGCCGTCGTTTGGGTCATCTTGTGCCAACCTCCCGTGAAAGCGGCTGTGTGCGCTGTTCTCACGTACTGGTGGTGTTGGCGGTGCTGGCTCAGCAGACAGGGGCGGTCGACAGCCATCCACCTACACACGCAGGCAACACATGTGCACAGAATGTGCCTGCTCATGAAGGTGGTCGCAGCTTATGAACCAAGCTTGATTCATGCTGGCAGGCTTGCCACAGCACATGTGAGCTTAGGGCACATCCTCACCAGCAGCAAGCCGCCACGCCCCCATTCATGTGGTCTTGGTCCCACATTCAGTGGCCCGACGGAGGCGTTGAATGCCTGCTGCCACTTTATTGTGCCTGTGCTGGGGTCCAGAGCAAAAAGTCGTGTTTCTGTGTACCCCTTTCGCCTCGGCCGGCGCTGTAGCCCAGACTCTGGCCGATCAGCACGTGCTGTTGTCAGGTTGGTGGCCAGGCTACCAGCTACTGAAACTGAGCCTGGAATGCCGAGGGAGCCTGCAGCAGCGGTGTACATTTTCATTGGACCACCCAAGAACTTTCCTGCCCTTGTGGCCCATGCAGGAGGTGCTGCTGCTGTTGTATGCAGACCTGCTTGACCACTGTTCCCCTTTGGTGGAGCACTATTTGGCATGGGAGTTGCGATGTCAGGGGATGTCCTGATCATCAGGAGGCCCTCCTTCAGATCCATCCAATCCCAGGCCTTGAACGCCAGCCCCGCAGGGAACGGGAACGAAAACACAGCTGATGCAGGTGCTGAAGCAGCATCCCTGAAACGGCCAACCTGTGCCGAGGCATTGTGGCTGACAGGCAAGCCGCCACCATTTAGTTGTTCAGCAGGTTGACGTGTTACGGGTCCAGCAGCGTGTATCTGGTTTGGAGCAGCCTGGGAGCTGGACGCCTGTTGTGGAGGGTCCACGTTTGTTGACCCCACAGCGTACACACCTCGCTGGCCAGGATACACCACAGAATCTGTGGTGGGCACAAGGCATCAGGCGTGTTGGGCTGCGGACAAGAACTTTCCAAAAAAGGTAGATAATGTGGCATGGCGCATTGTTGCAGTTGGAGAAGCAGGTGGTTAGGGCCATCACGCCGCACCTGCCAGTACCAGCGGTTGCAGGCCGAACGCATAAGCTGCAGGTGGCACTGCGTCCGTCGATGACAGCACCATCTGCGCAGCAACGTTCAAAGCACGAATGCACAAGACGAACTGGTGATGGTGCTACACAGGACCCCAACGGCAAGGTTTAATGCATGCAGCTTTCCTCGCACGGACACTGTTGCGGGGCCGCACCTCATAACGCAGCTTGCCAGTCTCCACAGCTACAGAGAACGCACACAGCCCGGGCCCCTTGATGCGGCTACTGTCACGTCCCACATGCGGCTGTGGACCACCTGCCTCAGCTCCCACAGGCAGCGCAGGTGGCACACACGTGCAGCTGAAAAGGATATCCTGGCGAGGAAAGGCAGGAGCTGTGCATGATCCATTTGCCATAGGCACAAGCTTGGCATCTGGCACGCCTTGCCACACTATGTCTCCCGTGTGCATGTCGAATGCTGCTAGGCCTGATAGTGTGAGTGGGAACTGGGCTAGTGAGCTGAGCATGAGTGCGAGCCGTGTGTCGGCCACACCCACTACACATGGTCCAATTGCGCAGGACATTGTGTATTGCACAGCGCCAGTGTTCTGCACATGCAGGCGACAAGGCAGCAGGGAGTTTGGCCAGAGTTGACACAGACCCAGGCGCATCTCTGCCACCACCTCCAAACAAGAGCCACAATTCACTGCCGATGAATCACAGTGCAAGACCAACAGCACATGACAGTGAAGAGCCTCAACACACCTTGTTCACGCCCATCAGTGTACCGATGCCATCAATGTCAGGCTGTGAGGATACCAGCAGCTGTCGGTCTGCTGCAACTACATGCGCGACACCATGAGGCACAGGCCCTGAGCCCCACATCAATGCCCCAGACTTGACATCAACTGCCCAGACCCATCCTATGATGTCATTTTCATCGTCGTCTCCACTGTTCTTCTGGTCATTGCCATGGTTCCTTCGCTGGTGCTGGATGGCAGCAGGACTGACAGTGCCCTGCACAACGCCCTTAATGGACATGCCCCCATTTGATGGACGCACCGACATAGTGGTCACCACATACAGGGTGTCAGGAGGATCCAGTCTCACATCTGTCACATCCACAGTACATGTTTTGTCATCAGGACCTGGCATCGGCAACCCTGCTGCTGCTGCTGCTGCCTGAGTTGCCGCACCGCCTGCATCCCACTCCCACACCTTCTCACCACTGCTGATGTTCAGTGCATAAACCTGCAGGGTGCGTAGCATGAGGGATGACGCAGACGAGGGCCGTGGTTGCGAGTCACACAAGGCATGCCAATGCATTGAGCGTGAATTACATCAAAGCAAATCCTTCTGAGCTCACCATACTGGCTGTATGCACATGTCGTACCTTGCTGCCTGGATCCACAGAGTGCACAATCACCAGCTCCGATGGCGGCACAGGCAACGGGTCAGCCAACTGCGCGTCTTGTGGCAAGTCAATGTCCCACTCCCGAAAAAACGCGAAGCCTTTCCGCTTGGGGAAGGCCCACTGGACCTTGCCATTATCGATGGAAACCGCATAGGTTGCAGGTCCACCGGCAGACAACGTATAGAAAACACGCTTGTCCGTCACCTGCATATGCATTGGTGCAACTGATGACTGTGCAAGCATGCAAAACAAGGTGCACGCACCATGCGTGCATGCACGTGTGCAAGTAATGCTGCATCATGATGATGGTTCCTGCAATCACGGCAGGAACCAAAATCCATTTGCATGACACCAATAGCCATATCTCCCACCTTTGAGCTCCATGTCTGATCAAATCCAACAGGGCTCCGCTTCCATATCACATCTCCATTCGTCAGGTTGATTGCGTGCGTGCTCGTGCATTCTTGATTTGCCACTTGCCTGTACATTATGTATCCAGCATGTCGTGATTATCGCGTAGAGCAAGGCACAGCCTAGAGGTCTGCTACGTAAGGACTCACCAGTAGATTGATCTAACCATTGGCCTGATCAGCGAGGAGTAGGCTGTGGTTGTGTCAGCCTGCGCGCGCTCAGCGCCCAAGGTCAGAAGGAGCACAACAAGTACAAAGGGAATGTAAGACATTGCCAAGCATTGACACAACGGCTGCAGGCACCACCTTTGAGGACATTTGAGACCAAGCCAAAACCCTAAGTCAGCTCGTGCAAGCAGAGTGAGTGGAAATTTGCTTCTACTGCCCACAACACAGTGCTGAAGGCGCTGAGCCGTGAACCTGCCTTGCTGTGAAGCCATCGTGCTTTTGGTGTTTTGAGCCGGGCTGTCACATCCACGGCACACACGGAGCAGGCGGGGCTCAAGACAATGCCCGCGGTGATGTGCGTTGCAACCATAGTGCGTGGAGCTCAAAGGTCCATGTATGATGCTGATCTGTACCTTTCAACATGAGGTTGCCGCTGCATCTGGGCAACCCGCACTCTCCACCGCCAGTCTCTAGTGAAATGACCATTGTTGTGTGCAAATGCGTGCTTGCATTTGCCAGGTGAGGCCCAAACAGAGCCCGGTTCACCGTGGCCACCGCCGCATTCGATGATATGACGTCAGCTGCTGCTACAGCGCGTACCGCAGCAGACGCTGCAGCTATGGCTGCAGCCTTGGGTACTTGCATGCCTGCCATGCAGGGTCAGTCCATTTGTAATGCTGAGCGCTGGGTGTGCCAAAACACCACCAGCTGGGTCACATCTTTTGGCTGCGGACGCAACGCTGCGGCAGCACTGAGACTGGTGGCATAATCCAGAAGCGCTCCTTGCTCCATGGCATTGGCTTGCTCCTGCTGATGCTGGAGCTGGGGTTGTGTGTTGAAAGGCGACCCGTGCCTGTGCCTGTGCGGATGGGGACGTGCCCCAGTAGCACATGAGCATGGGTGCCTTGGCAGGCAAAAGCGCTTGTGCTTGCCACTTCTGATAAGACCCCAGGCCAGGGCAGTGGGCGCAGCTGCCGGCCAGCCTGCATGGCCACAGTTGCAGAAGTGAGGACATCTTGGACATGGCGGTTGACAGACGACAGGTGGCAGGTGGGGAGCTGTGTGGCATGAGCCATTGCTTGGTGGGCGTGCAGCACGCCTGTGATGCCTGCTGCTGGCTCGCTGTGGCCGACCCATGACTTGACAGCCAGGAGGGTCAGTGTTGCAGGCTGTGTACCCCCACATCCAAAAGCAGCCGCGGCCGCTCCCACCTCAAGGACCGGAGGTCACCCAGGGGTGTGCCAGTGCCATGCATGTGCAGCATCGTCCCTACACCTGCTGCAGTCATGCCAGCTGCTGTCAAAGCCGCAGTGACGACTTGCTGCTGCGCCGGGCCGTTGGGTGCAGTGAGCGCACTGCTCTGGCCATCCTGGTTGACAGCACATCCTGGTTGACGGCATAGTCCACCAGCATGCTGCACAGTCGCTTCATCCACCTGATCTTGCAAGAGCTGCAGCAGCATAACACCAGCTGCCTCCCCGCACACATATCCATCTGCTGCCGCATCCAGCGTCTTGCAGCGGCCCTCAGGGGACAGCATGCCGGCGCGCTGGAACGCAGCAGGTGTGTCTGGGGAGAGAGTAAGGTTGACGCCACCCACCACTGCCATGCCGCACTGGTTGAGCTGCATGGCACTGACTGCCGAGTTCAGCGCCACCAGGGATGATTACCAAGCTGCAGTAGTATGTGGAGAAATGCGGACACGGTTCTGACAAGAGACATCGATTTGTCCATTATGTATGAGACAGTGCAGTACACCGTTGCCATATCAGTGTAAACATGGGCAACGCCATGTATATTACACAACAACATTTAAGCACTGCCAAGTTGGCCAGCAGCGCCACACCGGGGGGTGTCCACTACCATAGCAGGCCCACGCATATTGAGCGAGAACGCGATGCGGCCTGCAGCTAATGAGTGGCTGGCATCAGTGGAACTACGCTGTCATGGCCTTGATGTGCTGCAGCGTGAGCTTGTTGTAGTCCATGGATGAGATGCCGATAAAGGCATTTAAACAATTATCGAAGAAAGCCAAGATTATAACCAGGAAGTGTAAGACGGAAGACACCATGCAAGCTGTCCATATGAACATGAAGGCGCAGCTGAGAGGAGCATCAGCTGAATATGAATGACACTCACCAAGCGTACTGTGGGAGGTTGCAACGTGCCGCCATGCAGTAGCACTTCTGCACTGCACTCCAGCAGCAGGCGCTGCTGCGTGTCCACGAGGGTGCCTTCTGGCTCTGACACTCCAAAGAATGTGGCATCAAAGAGGTCAGCATCTGGCATGAAGACTCCAAACTGGCAAGGAAGGCCGCTGACAAGGCTCTCGGCCACATCAAGCTCATGCCTGTCTCCCAAGCAACACAGTAATCGGGCAAGATATGTCGTTGACACAAGTTATTAATCAAGAACTTCAATGTTTGGCTTATGATTGTCAGGCTCCGGCATGCAGAAACATCTGTGAGACGCCGTGTTGTTATTATTATTATTATTCT
>QAXD01000004.1:88105-109950 GCA_004335575.1 Haematococcus sp. NG2 | reverse complement strand
GCAACAAACTCCTCCACCTCTCCCTGCCCTGAGCCAGCTGGTACCATGTACCCTGAATCCCCCAACTGCTCCAGGGTGCGTCTAAGGCCATCAAACCACCCTGTACGCTGCCTCCCCACTGTGATGGAATTCATTCTGGGAGCTGCAGCATTGGAGGTTCCCAGGGGTCAGGGAGGAATGTGATATTCTCTAAGAAATGTTCTGGTGTGCAGATGAGTTGAAGTGATGCAAAGCCATGACGCATGAGTTTGTGGGAAGCTTGATACTTTGAATATGAGCGCCCCTGAAGTGAGTGAGGTGCAGGCGTGTTTTTCGAAGGTAGAAGTGAACTCAATCAGGCACCAGCAAACCCGAGGACAGTGAGGGCATTGCCACCTGAGCAGCTCAGCAACATAAGCTTACAACCCTAGGGTTTATATGCAAATGGTACATTGCATCAATTGCTGCACCTACGGTACAGCACCAGTTCATTGCAAACATAATAATAATAAAAATAATAAGAAACAATAATGATAATAAACAGACAACAACCACAGTAATAATGATGATGATAACGCATGATGATAATAATAATAATACGGTAATAATAATAATAATAATAATAATAAGAATAATAATCATAATCATAATCATAATCATAATCATAATCATAATAATGATAACAATAATAATATTATAATATAATAATAATAGCAATAATAATAATAACAACAACAACAACAACAACAACAACAACAACAACAACAACAACACAGCGTTTCACAGATGTTTCTGCATACCAAATACCTAGATACCCAGAAAACTAGCCCTGAAAACTGGGAGCCGCCCCACTACAACACCTAGCACCCTGTTAGAAGCACGCACTGCAGAGGGCAACAGCTAACTGACACACCACCCATGGTCAACAGCAACACGCTAATGCCACAGGGCACCCGGGCCACACCCGGCATGCAGAAACATCTGTGAAATGCCGTGTTATTTATTTATTACCCGGGCCACACGGCGACGGGCAGACCGTATGCGGGGCATGTGCAATGAAGCAAAAGCAGAGGTGTAGCATGCGCAAGGTCATATGATAGACAGAAGGCAGAAGCTGGTACATCAAGATTTGCCAATACAGTACACAAACTGGAGGGAATGCAACCAAGAGATGCCAATGAACACTACAGTGTGCACAGGCGTGTCGGCATCAAGGAAAATCCAGGCTTGTACACGCAACATGCGTAGCCATCAAGGCTGCATGCTGTGCTTGCTTGAATTGAAGAGCGTCAGCTTGGAACAGTTCAGACGAGTAAGACAGCCCCAGGATGACAACGCGGCCAGCATGCTGGGCAGCTTGTAGAACATCATTGGGTAGAGGGCGGTGTGTAGGGTCCACCACGCAATGCGGACAGAACGGCAGGTGGCAAGTGGGTAACCGATGAGAGGTCAGGCGCAGGCGCGTGCACAGCGCAGCACAAGCAGCGTGGGTGTTAGGGCGCCTAGCAGGTGGAGATGCTGGGAGGGAGGATTGGAAAACACCACGTACTTAGCGCGCATTACGACAATGGTCAGCCAGTCACACACGCGCGTTGAATGAGCAGCCTGAGGCAAGTCAGCAGCAGCAGCAGTTGCGTCCAGAAACACGTATGTAGGTCCTACCAAGGCAACGTTCAAAGCATCAAAACCAGGGCACGGTTGTACCGTCAAGTGTGTCTTCAAGGTGGGGGCGGCAACCACTGACGATATGAGCATCACCTGCACACCCAGGCACTGCAGTAGCAGCGCGCCGCTCAGCACAAAGCGGGGAATGCTCTGCCATCAGAGCAGCAGCAGCACTGTGCCAGGAGGGGGTGATGCATTGCGCTTCAATGTTGGCAGTCTTGTGCACTTCCAAGACGGGCAGCCACACGAAATGGGGCAGCCCAAAGCGCTGCTACGCTTGTAGGTACGCCAGGGTGTCTGAAAGGTTCTGCAATGCTCGATTGATCACAGTTGGATCAACGGACCCAGCGCCCAGGCGAGGCTCGAGGCACGCATGAAGGTCACTGGTCATGTCTGCGAAGTCAGCAACACCTTATGTTATCGATATGGAAGCATGATGCTTCAATATCACATCTCGATACATATGGGGACTGCGGGTTTTGGCATGAAGCGCCGTCTATGAGTATCCCACTGCGCCGAGCTTGACCTGATACATTATAATGACACGGCTGTCACGATCCGCGCAGTCTTCGGTGCACCCAGCCGCCGACAGGCAGGCCAACCGGCTTGGCGCACTCGCAATTTAGGCTAAACTCTCTTGAATCCTTTACCAAGTTTGACGAGGGAGGGACAATGGCGGACACCGTGCGCTATTTGATGGAGGAGATGATCCCGGAGCTGGAGGACCTGGAAAGAAAGGGCTACTTCAGTCGCGTGGAGATCAAGCAAATTGTTCAGAGGCGTCAGGACTTTGAGTACCTTCTGAAACGCCGTGCGGCACTAAAAAAAGATTATCTGCGGTGCGTCACAAGGCTGCGTGTCTCCATGCGCATGTGGAGGCCTGAGATGCGAAGCAGTCGTTCGTTTCCTGTGCGCAGGTACATTGAATATGAGTTTAAGCTGGAGGAGCTGCGACGTCATCGAAAAAAAGCTTTCGGCATCAAAGGCGGGTCCCACACTCCATGCACTTGGTGCATGCAGCCAGTGCCCATGACGGCTGCACCAACCACAGTACAAGGCACATCCGATGTTCATATACCCGTAGTAGTATCCTGTTCAATAAAACCTTGTATGCAATGCAGGCAAGAAGGGCCTGGCAGAGGTGGGCATCATCCGGCGCATTCACTTCATTTATGACCGTGCCACTCGCAAGTTCAAGGCAGATGTGCCGCTGTGGATGGAGTGGCTTGCAGCTTGTCAGCGGCTCAAGAGCAGCAAGCAATTTTCCAAGGTGGGCATTACCAGCAGCATGCGTGAACAAAGTGCGCTAACAGCTTGAATATTGTTCTCCTGCATGCATGCCTCCATGTTGTTTTTTCCCTGTTCATACGTCAGCGGCATGTGATGCCGTGCAACCTGCAGGTCATCACGAAGGCTCTGCACCGGCATAGCCATGTGCCTTTGCTGTGGATTAAAGCTGCAGCTTGGTGAGTGCATGCACTGTGCCATGCAGGTGCTCGTTGTTTATCCCATCCGTACAATGCAACACACAGTTGAACTGTGCCCCTCCCCTTTGTCAGTGCAAGGATTATCGATCATAGTTATCCCTGTCTAAGCCAGCCAGAACCCAGCTGTGCAGTGCTGACTGATTTCAATCTGAGCATCTTACTCCAAAGTTGCATGAGCTGGGAGGTATTATGTATGTGCGTGGTTGGCCATGTTGCGAATGTTGCGAAATGACACATTCAATCTCATCACAGCTTATGAGCTCATGATCAGGCGGATGGCCTTCAAAAGCACAGCCGTGTTTGACGGCTTCCCAGCTGTATTCATTCAGTGCACTCGCATGCCTTGCATTTGATAACAACGCATGACCTCATTGATTTCGCGAGATCCCAAGTAATTACAGGTCAGTTGCATTCATGACTGGGGCTCGTGTGAGCCTGAAGTCACCTCCAAACATGTGTGTTGCGCCGCACTCTGTTCCTTTGCATGTGCAGCGCATGGATGCACGTGTCCATGGCTGCTTGCCTGGGTGTGGAAACATGCTGATCATGCCGCCCACACTTGACTGCTGAATACCTGGCGCTGAAGATATGAGTCATTTAAGCCTAACAGATGTGAACAGGCTCCTCCTGTATGGTAGAACCTTGGTTGACAACTTTCCTGCTGCTGGCTGCAGCATGGCACTTGTGGCATGCACATGCTCGTTCCACATCAGTGCGTGCACACTACACAGCAATCAACCTTGTCTCCCACCTGCAGGGAGTTTGAGCACAATGGCAACGTCGCTGCTGCACGCACGCTGATGCAACAAGGTCTTCGCCATTGCCGCACTGATGAGGTCTTGTGGGCAGAGTACTTCCGTATGGAGCTGCTCTATGTTGCACGCCTCCGTGCGCGCCGTGCAGTGCTGGGGCTCCCAAACCCAGGTGAGTGCCAGCAAAGTGAGTGCTACTGAAGTGTGCATGCATGAAGTCATACAAGGATGATAACTTGATAAGTGCTGGGCTGTGGTTTTCTGCACGTGCCACAGAGTGGCACATCATTGATGATGCAGCAGAGTGCACCCACGGCTGTTGGCCGCACATGAGCACCTAATTATCCAGCTGCTCGCCTGTATGCACGCGCATTGCACTTCACACAGAAGTTGTAATTGGTTTGCACTGGTGTGATCAAACCATAGCCACTGTCAAAATTGCTGACCACCTGTTTTGCGTCCTTACTTTCACACATTCCAGAATCAGCGGAAGACATTGCTCAGCTTGTTCAGGGAGGGCAGCTCAAGAATGGTGGTAAACAGAAAAGGTCCACGGCTGGAGAGGCGGAGGCGGATGCAGCAGAGGCTGCTGTGCGTGCAGTCTTAACAGGTGCTGTGGCCAGAGTTGTCTACAAGGGTGCTGTGCTGGCGATTCCTGGCAGCCTGTCTGTGCGGCAGCGACTGTTGAGCGTACTGCAGCAATTCAGCTTTCCAGGTGTTGCTGAGCTCACACAGTACGTATATGAGACGATCTCTTCAGACTTTCCAACAGACGAGGCAGCTTGGGACCTACTTGCACGGCGGCATTGGCCTGAAGGTGGGCTTCAGCCCCTGCCTGCAGACAGCAGCTGCGATGAACCACGGGCTGAGGTAGAGCAGGCAAGCAGCATTGATCAGCAGCCGAGCACCAGTGGGCGCTCATTCGATGCAGCAGCTCACCAGCAGTGCTGCGCTGTGTTCCGTGATGCCGTTGAGCATGTGCCTACACCCAAGATGTACGCGTACTTCACCGCGTACCTGAGCAGGCGCGTGGCGCTGCTGCTGAGCGCTGCATCTCACGGTGATCATGATGCACTTGAGGCAGCTGCATCTGTTGGTGCGGAGCTCCTGTCGGTATACAAGGAGGCATTTGCAGCAGGGCAAAGCAGTATTGACCAGGCTGTTTTCTGGATCAGCTGGGCTCTGCGTCTCAAGCAGCCCAAGCTTGCACTCAGCGCAGCGCGCCGTGCATGCCAGGAATGGCCAAACAGCGCCCAGGCTTGGTGTGCAAGGCTGCGGCTGGAGCTGCAGTTGCTGAGCTTGCGGCAGCACACCGCGGATGAATTGTTTGGCACTTTCAAACTAGCCCTGACCTCAGTGCCCGCATCAGATGGTGCTGCGTTGTGGTCACTAGCCTTTGAGGCGATGCAGCCAGGCACCAAGGATTGGGACCGGCTGATGGACATGCTGATACTGGCACTGGCTTCAGGGCCACGCGGGCCTGTGTCAGGCGGCCTTGGCGCTGTGGTGGGTGCACTGGTACACCGGTTGTTCAATGATCAGGGCATCGAAGCTGCACGTGCTGCATGCACCAGACTGATGTCTGTGCCGTCGGTGGGGGGTGACTTTTTCAAAGCGGCCATTTCAGTTGAACATGCATACATTGCACAGCAGCCGCACGTTGGCACTCAGGACCGGGCAGCAGCTGAGAGGCGCATCAGACTGTTGTACGAGGCAGCTACAGATACATACGGTTCGGAAGATGCGGATCTGTGGCTGGAGTATGCTCTGTTTGAGAGGGATGCATTGAAAGGTGCAGGAGACATATACTGGCGGGCCGTCAAGGTGCTGTCAGATCCAGATGCCTTTGTTGAGCGGTACCGCGCTACCATGGGTATCTGAGAACCATGCTGGCTGGCTTACTGTACTGTACATCACGCAGTCACTTCTTGGTCACATGACATCTTTTTTTCAGGTCGGTGCTGTAACAGTGTCAGCCATCATTTACACAGGTATACCACAATGTCCCAAAGTCGCTTTTTGGCTGCCTTTGGGGATCAAAGTGGGCAGTACAAGAGTGTGCACTGTGAGGCTCAAACCTACCACCATCACACGAGCGGCTCCGTGCCTGCGCCCAACGCGCTCACAAACTATCACATGCGAACAAGACAAATGCAAACGCAGCATGCCTTCCGTGCTGGTCGCGCTTCTGCGTTTAGGCCTTTGACTGTTGCTCGGGCGTCTCGCACTGGCGCTGTCAACGTCCACGCCGATAAGTGTCTGATCGTGAACAGCAAGGTAAAACTGCCGCTTGGTGATTAAGCCCGCACGAAATGGAAATGCGTAGCAGAAGACGTTTGGATGGTTTCATCACGCATATTAACGACTGCAGGGTGGTGGTCATGCGTTCATCGGCCTCCATCTTGCAAAGGAGCTTGCCCACAAAGGACACGAGGTTACCATCATGAACGATGGCGACCCTGTGAGTGGCGCACATTGCAAACCCTGCTGAAATGCTACCTTATCTGCTACAGCTGTACACGTTGCACATTTCGTTTGACGATTTGGGCTGCTGATGAATCGGTGCCATGGCGCTGCGCCTTTACTTCGTTGCCATTGGGCTGCTACTGCCAATAATAATTCATGCGTCCATGCATGTTGCACGGCAACTGCATATGAATGCGCAGAACAAGCTCCAGAGCAAAGCTCCATTCAATCAGTATGGTGAGCTGGAGCGCTACTATGACGTGCGCATCGTGTGGGGCAGGTGTGCGCAACATTGTATATGCTTCTGGCAGACGTGCCAAACTGCGGAAGCTGCATGTTCTTTTGACAGCATCATGCATATGTGTCTCATATACACTATACATGTCAATGCTCCACATGAACTGTGTACCCTCATAACAAATCTTACTCTTATGTCTGATGGCTGCTTGCATGCTTGCAGCCCCACTGACCCAAACACCTGGCCCCAGGAGCGGTTTGATGTTGTGTACGACAACAATGGGAAGGACATGGAGAGCTGCAAGGCGTTGATTGATGCGAACATTGTGCGTGCTCAGTTCATGCAGCATTGGCAGACCCGGCACGCCACTGTGCCGTTGCAACACACTCTGTCGGCAACACGAAGTTTGAACACAGACAGCTGGTTGGAAACCCTTAAATTTAGCTGCCTACATACATACACCTTCCACATGACTTCATGCCATGGCAATCAAACCATATCCTTTGCACCGACATGTTTTGCTGCGTTGTGCACAGGGCAAGACCAAACACTATGTGTTTGTTGCATCTGCTGGTGCTTACAAGGCTGACACTGTTGAGCCATGCCACTTTGAGGGCGATGCACGGAAATCAAGCGCTGGGCATGTGGAGGTGCAATCTGCCTGCCAGCAGCTTGGCTGCGATGGGTGGTCATCACAGTCGATACACGAACACCTTGAGCACACCCTATGCATGTTGTGTTAGAATGTCACCGCGTTGCATCTCACTGTTGTCTCAACGATTCTTGGCACTAAAACAACCCCATTTCCTTTGTTTATAGGTGGAAAACTATTTGAAGGAGCTGGGTCTGCCTTATACCATCTTCCAACCGCTGTACATTTATGGCCCTCACACCGCTAAGGACTGCGAACAGTGGTTCATTGATCGCATCATCCGGTAGGCGTGTCTTACACCTTATGCCGGGATTTGATGCGTGGCTGCCTGACGGGAGAGGGGGTCAGCATTGAGACAGTATGCCAGGTATCATGCTGTCGACACCTGCAGTCCTGGTGCCGGCAGCATGTCTCCCAATCTTCCCCAGGCTTGCAAATCTTTGCCACCGTTGCTTGAACGTGTCCATATGTACATCAAAGTTTGTGGTGTGGTCACAAATCCATCGCGTAGCAGTAGGCTACCAGTGTCCCAGGGGTGCTAGGTTCTGGTGGTGGTTGCCCTCTACAGCTATGACCGACATGCCGCTGGTGCATATTCTTGCAGTGATCGACCAGTGCCCATTCCCAAGCCAGGGGTCCAGCTGACCTCGCTCACACATGTGGAGGATGTGGCGAGTATGCTGGCTGCAGTGCCTGGCAACTACCTTGCACGCTTTGAGCACTACAATGTGTGCTCCGACCGTTGCATCACCTTTGTTGGTGCGTGTGCAGTCATCGCGTGTGCAGTCATTGCGTGTGCAGTGTTCGAGCATGCTGTGGCAGGATCGCAGATTGTCCCAATATCTTCCTGGCTGCTGTCCATGTGCTCTATTCCACATGCTTAGCACGGTTACGCAGGCATTGCCAAGGCCGTGGCCAAGGCACTGGGCAAAGAGGCCGACATTGTGCTGTATGATCCTGAGAAACTGGGCCTTGGCAAGGGCGGCAAGGCAGAGGGCTTCCCATTCAGGTGGGTGCTGGGAGCAGGAAGGCTTGTAGCACATTTTCTAGCGACTGCAAGCTTGCAACGCACAACTGGAATGCCTGAGGTTGGGGTCCATGGCCAGCAGGGCCATGAGTACAATGGGTGAAATTTTATGCTGCCTATCATTGGTTTCATGCTGTTCAGGACTGTGCACTTCTTTGCCAATTGTGACAAGGCCAAACGTGAGCTAAACTGGCAGCCCAAGCACAACTTCCTGGACGATGTGAATGACTGCGTGAATGAGTACATTCGCGCGGTACGTGCAGAACCTGCATATGGTGTGGGGTCATGATTTTGCTTCATTTCTCCTTCCAAGAGTCTTTGTGTGTATGTTTAGGCAAAGGGGATGAGGGACACACACAGTGAGGGGGCCGACCAACAGTCATGCAAGACTGGACCACAAGGTTGTCCAACCGCGTGCATGGCCCCGTTCCTGCTTCCCGCTGCATGTACAACACACGCACCATAACAGCATCTTGTTCTGCTTTCACGTTAATTGATGCTCTTTGATCCAGGGGCGGGACAAGAAGGAGGTGGATTTCTCGATTGATGACAAGATTCTGGCTGCTTTGGGGAAGAGTGTGGCAACCAAGAAGATCTCTACATACTCATGGTAGATTGGGTTTCGCCCTACATGAACATGTAGATTGGCAATGCCGTACTGCGCACATACATCACACTCGCAGCAGGTGTCCAGGCTCTGTTGGCTGTAGTAGTGACCTACTCGGCCCTGCATGCAGTACTTGGGTCCCACACCCAGCAGCACTATGTGCAAGACCATGAGAGTATTGAGGAAGATCAAATATTCAGTATCTAAATTGTAAACTCAGATGCAAGGCAGACTCAAGGGGGTAAGGTATCCGATTGGCCAAGGTGTGGCAGCCCTGCAATTGGCACTGGCAACTGGCTGTTACGACAAAATGAACAGCATGGCCTTGTTTGATATGTGGCTTCCAGTGCAGTGCAACATCAGATTTACATATGCAACACATCATTGCTTCCATCATCTGAAGTTGCAGTGCTGCACAATATGATAAAGCGAAGGCACTGATGCTTTGAGCAATGCCTACCGTTCACGTTCATGCCACAGCGCTCCACTGAGTGAGTTCAACTTTCAGGCAGGCAATTAGCTGTGCGGTGCATGCTTGCAATACTATGTGCAAACTTCACAATGTGCACTACCGTGGACACATGCATCGCAGCAAAATGACCTTTAGACAACAGATGGTTCCGTTGTGCCGTCGTGGTACTTGTCATAACCTACGTTCATTTGTAACACCACCCTGTTACCACTTGACGGCCTGTTTACGATGGCCCGGGTGAGGTGAGGTGAGGTTCTCACGTCACCTCACCTGAGGTTGTGGATACTCACGTGAGCCGTGTCGTGAGCAGCTATGGTGATGTGAGAATTCTCGCAATCTCACTAGGCCGCAGACCCCCTAGGTGACATCGTGAGCTTCTATGGTGAGGCGCATGTACCGCCGATCGCGCAGTCACCGCTGCCACTGAAAGAAGAGCGTCAGTCAAAGCTGTAGCTGTCCCAGGCTGACACACAAACAGGGCCCAGGCACCCACAGGCAAAGGGCCGCATCCAGCATACCAGAGTTCTAGATTACTCGCACAACGCGCATTCCCGCAAAAGTCCTGTCCCCGGATCCCAGGCTTGTTCCGCTTCACATCACCTCACAATGGATGCAGATACTATAGTGAGCACCAGGTGAGGTGAACAGGGCGGCACCACCCCTTCTCACCTCACCTGGGTCATCGTAAACAGGCCGTGAAAGTGAAGGGTTGGCATGCCAGATATCTCAAAACACAATTGAGCGACCCTCAACTGACGGCAATGCTGCACGTGCTGTCGAGCCTTTTTGCTTCCGCTGCACTTCACGCATTTTCTTAGAGAAGCGGCCCTCATCACGCTTGCCGGAGCCAGCACCAGCAGCGGCTGCTTCAAGTGTTGGGTCAGAGCGCGGGCCCACCACATAGTCCAGCTTAGATGTCTGCGCAGGACAGATGTTGGGAACTTTTCAGAGTAGCCAGGCACCGCAGCATGCACTTGAAATGGAAGTACCTCTTGACTGGCACACAGACTCACATGCAACTTCAAGCACTATGTAGAACTGTCACCCAACATAATCACCTGTGGAATCATTGCGTGCCATCGGTAACCCTTGTCGCCATACTTGATTTGTTTTTGATCAGCCAGCTTCGCAGCCGTAGCCTCCTCAGAAGCACGCTGTGCCTCCAGACTCTGTTGCCGTGCACGCCTGAGGCTTTCCTCACGGATGCGCCGCTTCTCTGCCTCGGCATCGGCATCAAAAAAGATAGGTCTGCAAGTATTGGCATTGCGGCCAGCGATGCAGCCACCAGAACAAATTCTGATTAAAGATAGTCATAACTGGAATGCAATCCACGTAGGTCATGCAACCCTGCCAGATGTCAGCAGCCCATGATGCCTTAAGCACATGAAGCTCACAGACCTGCTCCATTGCTGCACCAGCTCCAGAGCGAGCCGCTTGTTGGCTTGTGTCTCATCAGGGCACTTGGCCAGAAACATGATGCGAGACCCCAACTGAGACTTCTTAAGGCTCTCCTTGATGTCCTCACGAGTTGTGTCAACCGGCAGCAGCTGGTATGAAAACAGAAGCAGGTGAACCACGGCTTGGGGCACCATTCGCAGATCTTTCACCTTGTCTTAAGTCGCTGCAGAAAAGGGACCCAGCACTGCAGGGCAACCTACAGTGCCATGCGCACACTTGTTCACTTACCTTCAGACTGTTGAGCACAGCCGTGCGCACACGCACATTCGGCAATGTGCCGTCCACATATGGCTCAAGCCAAGCCTTGAGCACGCCCAGCCCACCCGCATGAATGAATTGCTCATGGTACTTCTTCTGTAAACGAGTGACAAACATTACTTCCAGTTTGCGCACTGCCTTATGTGTATGCCCAGTTTGATCCTATTGTGGTATGCGACCGGATCAGCGACTCTGCTTGGTGACACACTCACCTGTGCCAGGAACTCCTCAATCTCGTTGACAAGTTTGAGCTTTGCTACCGCAGGCTGCCCCTTACTCTTGAGTTCGACATCCAACTCAGCAGCGACCTCCATCTTGGCAATCTTGTTGTCCACATCGTGCTGCAGTGTGAGAATGTAAAGCAAATAATCATTCATACAGCATCAACAGCTGCTACCCTGGGGGCGTAAGGCAACCACATGAACATGCATGCAAAGAACGTAAACGGAGGGATTTGATCTGCCAAGCAGCATCTTGCAGCGCACGAAACTGTCAGCAGTTATGAGGCAGGCTTACACTGCAATGTTCAAGTAAGGTGTAGTATCCTTTTGGATGCTGCAGGAAGCAGTGAACACACATGGCCATGCTGCGAGGGCAAACCGGACCACGATTTCACGGACCTCAACGCAACCATTGCGAGCAATACCAGCACGATGAATACACGATGCCTATGAACACGATGCGTACGATACCAACAAGATGCATAATCTCATTATAGACATAACAGACACACGATATGTACGTCTGCGAACAGGATGAACACAACAAGAAGCAATGTACGCACCGCCATCTGACCGTCTGTATCACGCTTCTTCTTTTTCTTGCTGCGCCCAAACAAGTCGTCCTCTGCATCTGCGGCTTCTTCCAGCGCCTCAGGTGGTGGTGCAGCCGCTGCATCGTCCTCGTCTTCCACAACATCGCTGCCAACCTTCTCCTCTTCCTCGCCCTCAACTGTACGGTGCGCAGCATAAGTGTTTGCCAGAGCACATCTTGTGCAACCATGCCATGAGCAACTGGCGGCATGGCACGTACGGCTACACGAACAGCCACATGTTGTGTACAAACAATCAACACCTTGTGCCCTCATACCTTCATCATCCAAAAATGCGCGGTCCGCATCCTCCTCCTGCAGTTCCTTTGAATCGATGGAGCCCTGAGGTCCATCCTCTCCAGCCCGCGCACGCTGCTTTTGTGGCACTGGTCCCTCCTCCTGATCTTCACCACCTTTGCGGCGTGATGAGCGGCGTGCACCCTTATCCTTGTCATGCTTGCGTTTCTTTCCCTCCTTGCCTCCTTTGTCCTTCTTCTTCTTTTTGCCTCCCATGGCGTCCTGCTCCTGTATGATGCATTTTTGAGTTTGTTGTGCAACACGCCTCGCAGCGCTCCAACCAGCTCATGGAAACGGCCACAGGGGAGCCGCAGCCAACCTAGCCAGCAAAATGCGCCAATCGCAATCGTAATAAACCATGCCAACGCACCGCCTCCTTGCGCTTCTTCGCTGCCAGAGCTGCTAGGCGTGCCTTCACATCAATAACCTGTCCACGAGGTCCGGCATCGCTACCTCCTTGCACCTGATCATTCACGCCGTCGCCTGCTTCGGCACCATGTTCATGAATGTTGCCATCTTCTTCATCCCCACTTTGTTCACCCTGCATGCCATGGGGCAGTTGGAACTGCGTAAACTGGCTCAGCGCACGCATGAAAAAGCAGGTGTGCATGCTTGCTGTTGCGCGGCGCCATGCGTTCATGTGCCCATTGCAACTCTCGAAATTAAGACAATTCACCTGGGCAGCGTTGCCCGTGCCATCTTCGTCTTCGTCATCTCCGAACAGAGCGTCCGGCCGGGGATCCTGTGCAGCATCGCATGGGTCACGAGCATGGCCAGCCATCACTTGGTGCAGATTTTAGGTTGAGCATGGGCCTCCAGGTAGTCTATTAGGCAGCTAGTGCACACCTGCTGGTCCCCGACGTCGTCCTCCAACTCAGCAAACTCCGACATGATTCGGATACGTAAGGTTCTCTATGTTCCTAGAGTTTGTAATCAGATCACGGGTTACAATACAGCAGCATTTCAGGATGAACATGAATCTATAAGTCTCTGAGCTATGTATGCACAAGCTGCGCTGAGCTATATAAAAGAGAGCGAGAAATTGCGAGATCACTGGATGTCACGCCTTTCGTCATGCACCGTTCTTTGCGCGAGGAGAGGATGCATTGTATTAACGTTACAAGACCACTGGTGACCAGTAGCGTGGCCAGTGCCGTGGTGAGACAACAGCGATGCGCACAAATGGTGTAAGCAGGTTGCGCCAACGCCGGCATACCGAGCGCGCTGCCAGCAGGTCCGATCCACAGAGCGATGCTGCACAGGGCCTATAAGAAGGAGTGCCATGCACGAGTGTCATGGCATCAGCATACATCAGCGGACTGTGCAGCCTGCACTGTTGGTCTCCCTGCATCCTTCCACTTGCTTCCATGTCAGAGCAAAGCATGTGTCATGAAATACGATGAAACCCCAAAACATCTTCTCCGCTTTCTGTTCTGTGCAGTCATTGAATTGAATCTGTGACGACCAGTGTCAACACCTGCTCAGCTGCGGGCCTGGTTTTCTGCTTCCATTTGTCGACCCTGTGCCAATTTAGTTAGTTGAGCTGCATGTCTTTGCTCCCATGCAATCTCCAGCAGCAGCCGCGTCATGGGCGGCCTTCACTGTGGCCCTGCCCTCTACAATCCGCTCCACCATGCTAGCCTGCTCGGGCGTGGCTGTCCCGGCCGCCACCGCGTCATGGGCGGCCTTCACTGTGGCCCTGCCCTCTGCGCAGCCCTCTACAATCCGCTCCACCATGCTAGCTGCTCGGGCGTGGCCGCCCCGGCCGCCACCGCGTCAAAGGCGGCCTTCACTGTGGCCCTGCCCTCTGCAAGGCCATCCAGGATTGCGTTCAGATACGCTTTTTGGTAAGCGCTGGCAACCCCGGCTTTGAAGGCCCGCCATGCTTGTGCCAGGACCTCCGCAGCCCAGTTCACCGCCTGATGCATCCCCTGCATCAGCTGCCCCAGCTGTGACTCCTTTGCAACGGCGAGCAACTGGCTGTCGGGGCACAGCTTGGGCACTGTGCGGCTGAGCTGGGGTGGGGTGGAGCCACCGGGCGTGGCCTGCGCACCCTGCATCAGGTCCACCAGCACAGTGACGGTGGGGCCCGGCACTGGCAGCACGCGGTGCTGGATGTGCACTGGAGCGCAGCCTTCGGCCACCCATGGCACAGCCCCAGCCAGCACCGCCCCCATCTCGTAAGCCATGCCCGCGCGCAGCTGCACATGCAGAGGAGCGCAGCTTGCGCGTGCATGTTGCAGTGCGGTGTATGGCTGCCGTGTATGCACTGGACGGCTAGAACAGCCAACACGATACAACAATACACCACAACAATCCGCACCTGGGCAGATGAACTGCACCACTTGGCAGCCCAGAAACACGTGGCACAACCGCCTGTCGTGGCCCTTGACAGGGGCGTCTGCGTGGGCCTGGTGCTGGCCGCCCTCAGCCGTCAGCCATACCATCTCAGAGCCGGTCTGGCCAAGCTGCCGTGCCTCGCTGCGGATGCGCAGCAATTCAGCTGGCAGCTCCACACACCCCAGCTGTCTTGCCGCCAGCTCAATGAGTGCTGGGTCGCCAGTGGCGCGCTGCTTGCCAGCCTTTGTGATGAACAACTTGTCCTCGCTGCTGCTGTGCTTGATGGTGGCCAGCAGCTGCGTCAGCAGCAGAGGCCCGTCCGCGGGTGCTGGGAACTGGGAAACTCGCAAGTTCGAGAGCAGAAACTCTTCAAACTGCTCGTCGGTAGGCGTGGCGTGGCCCGCCTTCCCCTCCTTGTTCACCGCAGACGCTTCCCGGTGATGCCTGAGGATGGGATCACCCCCGGTGCGTTGACGGCTGCCAGCCCCACAGCCCCCCTGCGCAGGTGCAAGGATTAAGGTCAGCGCAGATCATTATGCTGCATGCATTCATCATGCACAGCTGTGGAACCACCGCACCTCGCTGTGCAGGACGCTGTGCAGGACGCTGTGCAGGACGTTGAAATCCGCCCGGCGCTTCCGACTCCCTCGGGGCTTCTTGCACCCCCACTCCAGCGCCGGCGGCCCATGAGGATCCACAGCTGAGGTCGTCATCAAATCACCAGGTCTCGACAGCTTAGGCATCTCAACAGGCAGAAGAAAGCTGAACATCAGCGTTGCATCAGGCGCCTTACCGTGATGCAGCTGAACATCAGCGCCGCTGCTGTCTCCCACTGCTGCCCCACCCGAGCGCCGCATGTCTGATTTACTAACCAATTGCTAATTGCTGATCGCTCAATCACCGAACGCAGCCTCTGCAAGGCGCGTGTGGCTTGGCACGCCGAGACGGGGCCGCCTGTCACCAGTTCTCATGATTGCCGCCAGGACTTAACAACTGGGGGCCACAGTTCTCATGATTGCCGCCATGTTTAGCGGCCTACACTGCAGTGATCACTGTCTGTTACTCCCTGCTGGGTTTCATGCGCTTCTGTTCTGCATCCTTATGAATGATTTGTCTTAATTATATGATTGCATAGTCATCAGTGATCTTGAATAGAACGCCCCTGAGAAAAGCCGCGACACAACACCGATGAGTTCATGCGAGCTTGCAGCAGATGAAGCGACTGACCTCTACAACTCTTTTGAAGGCCTAGTCCAATTTTTGGGCGAGGCATACACAGAGCTGTCTGGCCATGCAGCTGCAGCACAGCGCGTGGTGGCAGACCTCCGCAGTAGCCTCAACTTTCTTACCAGCAGGTGTGCATGCACAGTCAACAGTCCCTGTGCATGCTGCTGTGATATGCCTGATCATGAACCTCTCAGTGTGCAGGGGCATGTCTGAAGGCGTGCCGGATCCTTGGTCTCAAGCACACCTGCAGCTGCCCAAGGCTAGTACAAGCCCAGGTATGACGCTGATGATGCAATCATTGTTTACGCATCCGAGGGGTACATGGGCGGTGTGCCCAATGTCGTAGGCCATTGAGCACATTCATGAAGATTACCGGGTGCTCATGAAGCTTACTGAAAATGTCGTCGGCCATTGTGCACATTCATGAAGATTACTGGGTGCTCATGAAGCTTACTGAAAATGTCGTCGGCCACCGTGCACATTCATGAAAATTACTGGGTGCTCATGAAGCTTACTGAAAATTACCGGGTGTGTCATCACACTGTGAACTACGCGCGATGGGTGCACGTCCAGGGCACAGCTGTGGTGGTGAGGTTTGGGCCATGTCTGGCCTCTTCTCACGACTTGCCACCATCCGCACGCGCCACCCGACATGTGCATTTTCATCATTTTTGCATCATAAAACTGGATTGGAATGCAGGCGTACTACACCATGAAATGTTGGAACCACTCCGTGGTCCCCAATCCACCGTACACAGGGCGCAGCTTCCGCCCAGCAAGTCAATCCACGCCTTTTCCTGTGTGAATGTGCTCGGGTGTAAACACTGAGCAGCACGCCATGACGTTGCACACTGCACTGCTAATGTGCTGGATGGTGCATGCACCACGAATCCACTTGGAGCCGTGCTCCTCAGCTGTCAGCAACCATGTGGCCCTAACCGTGACCTCATGCCTGGCGGTTCTGCATGCAGTTGTTTGCGCGACCCCACTCTGCGCGCATTGCTATCACCCAACTGTGTTGGCATTGGCTGTACCGGTGTTGTGCGTGTGGCCAGAACTGCGTGGCCCCTTCAGCTGCCAGTTGGGCCACCCCATCAGGTGCCCTGCTTTTTGTTCCTGGAACATGCTTGCCTGGCATCATCAGGTGGCTGTGGTGCGAGCAGAGGATGTATCGCCTCTCAATAGGAGCTGTGAAGGCTGCTAGCCCCTCACTAGCTTGCTGGCCCCTCGATCACATGCACCGTAAATGCACATGCTCTTGCGGCATCCTCACTACCTGCCCCTTCAATGCTTTCCCAGTGGGTTTCAGTACAGCAAGCAGCAGGGATCAGCGGGGCATTTCATGCATGCACCCATGCAGCATGCAAGCACAACCTTCACCACATGCACGATCCCGTTTGTGAAGAATTCGTGGCGTGGTCGCACCAATGCGCGGCAGCGCACTGGTGACTCTGCTGGCCCTCTGTTCCTTTTTGTTCAAAATGGCATTGTACTGCGTAGGGGAGGTGATACACTTCGGTGCCGACATGCACTGAGCATACAACAGTGATTCATACCTCGTAAGCGGTGCATGCTGTGCCTTTTGCAAGACCTTGAAATTGTTTGTCCCATTCGGGATCTTTATATTGTGTATTGTTCTGCGCAACACCTCTGTTCAGCAGTACGCACCGTCAGCGAGGTTGGGGCTGGTGCAAGCGATGGAAATCATAGGGATGCGGCCTGTGTAATCTATCTATCTCAACTCATGGGGATGCGGCCTGTAGCACGCTGCCAACCCTGCAAAATTGTATCCTGTAAAACACAGAGCACAGTACGCAGCAATTGCCTATGGGCTTTTGCATCTTTGCTGGTGTGCGCAGCAAGACGCAGAAGATGAGGTTGTGAAGTTGAAGGGTCGCTCTCAGAGGGGCAGACAGCGGTGAATAAAGCTGTAGGTCAGGCTGACCTAGTCTCCCAGTTGTACATGGCATGCATATTGCACATGCACAACATGTACAATCAGGAGACTACGCGCGCCTGCATGTTATCAGTCCCAGCTCTCAGCTGGGCATGTGAATGATGATTGGCACAAGCTAAAAACTTATTAATGCAATGCCACACCTGGCTCTGGTACATGACCACTTATAGTATAGGGCTCAGGGTGCAACAAAATAGTGGCCCCCCCCTCCCCCGCCCCCTTCTCCATTGACTGCGCCCCGTGGTGGACTTCTATGTTTGGGAGAATGCTGAACACGTGTCAACTTGCGTGCAGGTGTGCCTACCCCCTACAACAAGGCCTTGGCATCCAGTGCGTCAGCCATCACACCACAACCGACACTGTCGATGAACCTTGTGCATACACCAGGCAGCACATCATGCAGTGGTTGCGGGACGCTGCCATCTACAACGACAGCATCTAGGAACACAGCAGGCCGCCCATGCAGCACAGGCCGCTTTGCAGGCATGCGGCCAGAGCTCAGCACACCTGCTGCTGATATGGGGCCGTCATCAGCTGACCTGCTGGAGCGCAATGACAGCGCAAGAGCACGAAGCGCATCCAATGGCCGGCCCTTGCCTGCTTCACGGCTGACCTCGACAAAAGCTAGTGCAGCCAAGACTGGCACAATGGCTCAGGGGACGCCATCTATGGGGGGCATGCAAACATTAGGCCCAGATGGCATGGCCCACTACTCACAGTCACGGCACCTGCTCACACCTGCCAAACCTCGAGTGCCAGTAGACAGCATCGCCAGTACATACACATTGGGGCCACACGATATGGGCAGCGTGTTGGCATCCATGTCCCTTAAGCTGCCAGCATTGCTGAGACGCGCCTTGCACCAGTATTGGGAGGCTGTGCAGCAGCATGAGGCGTTGTCTAAAGAGGTGATCCCATCACCACTGCTGCAGCAGCCCAGAACACAGCGATCTGACAGCATGAGCTACATTATTTCTGGTCCTGCTGCAGACTTCGCCACAGCTCTGCACCGCCACTTCCATAATATGGGCTTGGATGCACACACCACTTCAAGTTCAAGAAGCAACATGGCATCTCCTTCTCCATCCGGAAAGCAGGCTCAGGTTGCATTTGCATCTTTAGTTGCAGCTCAGACGTGGCTCATTCAGGCACTGACAGAACTCTCACGACATAGTCGAACAAGTGGCATCAGTAATACCTGTGTCTACCAGTTGCTGCAGAGTGTACAGCACCTCAGGAATGATGCGCAGAGAAAGCTTGAGGCTTCTGTCACAGGTTGCTGCTCAGTGCCTGGTCTACAAGCAGACTTCAAGTTGCACACAACTTCTTCAACTGCACCAAGCACTTGCAGTGAAGCAACAAGCAACCCAGATGCGGCAATCCGGTGGCGCAACCGCTTTCTGCGGGCATTATTGGCAGAAGGGCATGGCCATGCTCCAACAAGCATGCTTGTTGGGGTGTCAGGTGCTGCTGCAGGTGCAGCATGCGCGAGTGTGGTGAGTTTGAGTAAGAGCCTCATGCTGCGGCCACTTGGGATTTGGCTGCCAGATCCTTGTTGGAGGCTGTTGAGTGGTGCCACAAACACTCCTATTACACCACTATGGCTGCCCTTACTGCCAGCGCCTGCAATTGCTGCTGCATGCAAGGCTTCAAACTTGCACTTGCACAGCCCATCTCTCTACATCAAAGCACAGAGATCGCAGGCCACGGCGTATGTGCGGAGTCAGCTGCAGCTGCAGCTACATCTGATGCAGTTATCGCTCGAGTCACAGCTAGCGTCTAATCTTCTTCCACAGAGTACAGCATCAGCGCCTGTTCTACCACCACAGCAGAGATTGAAAGCAGCAGGGCAGCAAGCAGGGTGGGGGGAAGAGCGTGATACACCCCAAACTCGACGGTTGCTTTCACGCTGCCGGTTGTCACATGCGATGTTGTCATCCAATGGATGGATGAAAATGTGTTGCATTGTGCATCAAGAGGAGGAAGAAGCAGATGCTTCAGCTCAGCACGTTGCATGACATTGATGCATAAACATTGTGACTTCTTTTTCTTTTCAATGGGGCTTCTTGGGCCAGCTGGCCACGTGATGCGCAACTTATCTTTTTGAGATAGATAGGTTACACAGGAAGAAAGAAAGAGAGGGGACCGGACAGCGAACTCAACTTGTACGGTAATGGGATAGACCTTTTTTGATATGTGAATATTACAAGAAGGAAGGATAAATTTGGTGTGATAAACCACACGGGAAAACGGCGGAGCCCCCCCTCAGGGGCTTGCCCCGGCGGTGGAATCCACCTGCATGTGTGATGCCGCATGGATGGGGCCCTGGATTGTGGCTTCAGATTGTGAATTACAGGCGCGTAAGGAACACCACCAACACCACCCTGCTGTGCCTGCCCCGACCAGCGCGCCCCCCGATGCGGCCCCTGCCCTGCAGCCCCCCCACCATCCTGTTGCGCCTGCCCCACAGCATCTTCACCCCCATGCGAAGCTTGCAAGGGGCAGGTCCTTGCATTGTGGCCAGGCTGCCCACAGATCCTGCACGCTGTGCGTGCTGGCAGGGGTGCCCATGATGCCTGCAGCATCGGCGCCCAGACCCCGTCAAACCCGGCCACAAGAAATCTCGCAAATTCAGGCATTCGTGCACTTACCCGCAGGAGGCACGGGATCCGCCCAGCTAGCCAGCACACATGCCCTCATACCGTAATTTTGCGTAATGGTTAACATGTTTAACCTATTTCAACATATCCTACGTCGTGCTTACGTCCTGCGGCTTCGGTCTTGTTAGGGTTGACCAAGCAATGACCCCGTCAAGGGCCCACGCCCGCGCCCAAACCCCGTCCCCGAGCCCCAAAGAAAGCTTCCAAGATACCGGCAGAGTTGTGGCCCCAACCGGGCCCCAACCAGAAACATCCACCGACCCGCCCACCCGCCAAAGCAAAGCTTCCATAACTTTTCAGGCGTTGTCTGGACACTAATTTAGAGCGGCAGCCGCGAGCCCAGCCCCTGGCGTGCGGGCAGTACAAACATCCCATGGACAGACAGACAGACTAACTAACACCATGGTGAACCAGGGGGCTGCGCCCCCGAGAGGGGGGCTTCGCCGAAAAGACTGAGCGAAAAGGAACACAGAAGCACAGCCAAACACCAGGCAAACCTCGAGAACAAGCAGCTAAAAGCACGCCGCCAAGACCTGCCCAGCCACTTCAAGCGCAAACCACAATGCAAAACGGAGTTTGGCAGGTTCTTGATAGATAGCTTGCACAGGAAGAAAGGAAGAGAGGGGATCAGACAGCGAACTCAGACGGCAGCAACGCAGAAGGCGACAACACCTAGGCAGAAACTCCCCAGACTCAGCAGCCAGAATGTTCATGTGTAATCTATCTATCTCAAATGTTCATGTTACATGAGAGATAGATAGATTTGTCTGGACACTAATTTAGAGCAGCAGCCGCGAGCCCAGCCCCTGGCGTGCGGGCAGTACAAACATCCCATGGACAGGCAGACTAACTAACTAACACCATAGTGAACCTGGGGGCTGCGCCCCCAAGATGGGGGCTTCGCCGAAAAGACTGAGCGAAAAGGAACACAGAAGCACAGCCAAACACCAGGCAAACCTCGAGAACAAGCAGCTCAAAGCACGCCGCCAAGACCTGCCCAGCCACTTCAAGCCCAAACCACAATGCAAACGGAGGTTGGCAGGTTCTTGATAGATAGCTTACACAGGAAGAAAGGAAGAGAGGGGATCAGACAGCGAACTCAGACGGCAACAACGCAGAAGGCGACAACACCTAGGCAGAAACTCCCCAGACTCAGCAGCCAGAATGTTCATGTTCATGTTACATGAGAGATAGATAGATTACACAGGAAGGAAGAAAGAGAGGGGACCGGACAGCGAACTCAGACGGCAACAACGCAGAAGGCGACAGCACCTAGGCCAACACCCTGCCAACCTACTGAACACCGCCGCACCCCAGCAACGAAAGAAGCAGCCAGAAACAGAACGACAAGGAGGACAAAGCAGGCCAAAAAACCTGGGAAAAAACAGGGCAGCAAAAAACAAAGAACCAGAAGACCACACCAGGGAAAAACACGAGCAAGCAGGGAGCAGGAAGAAGCAGGAGGAACGACAGGGGAAGGAAGAAGGAAAAG
>QAXD01000004.1:64787-75431 GCA_004335575.1 Haematococcus sp. NG2 | reverse complement strand
CCCCCCCGCCCCAAACACAACCCGCCGCACACACACACACACCCACCCTGTGCGCGCTGCACAGCGTCACAGCGCACCACCAAGCAATGTCATGCGTTGCCACTCACGGCGTCCTGCGTGTTGGCGCAGGGCGACGTGCGCGCGGATGGTGCGGACGCGCGCGAGGTGGACGCGTGGGCGGTGCGCGCGGCAGCTGAGCAGCGTGTGGCAGCGGCGGAGGCAGCCGTGGCGCAGGGTGTGCTGGTGCGTGCGACCCTCGAGTTGCTGCGGGCGGCGTGGTGCCTGATGGCCATGGTGCCGCAGCTGAGCTGGGTGGTGCGGTGGTCGGCTGTGCTCTCACACCTCATGCCATGCGTGGCCCTGCTCGCCACCGTCAGGGTGCGGGCGCTGCACTGGCCGACGCGGAGGCTGCGCTGGACGCGGCGCTGGACGCGGCACTGGACGCGGCAGGGGCGGGTGATGCGGGTGATGCGGATGAGGAGATGCTGCAGGATGGTGGGTAGGGGCCGCAGGCGCTGGGGCCGTGACCGCTGTGTGTGTGTGTGTGCATGGTGGGGTTCAGTGGCTGCGGCCACGGCTGGCTGCCGCCTGGCTGGCGTGCTTTGTGCGGTGGGATGCTGGCATGGGCATCTGGGCCCACCGGTACACTGCGCTCCCGCTGCTGCCACTTGATGCTGCAGACTATGTGGACGAGGAGGAGGAGGAGGATGCGCACGACAGCATGGCCGAGCGCGAGGGCAGGGCTGTGGTGGCAGCTGACGGGGGCAACAACACACAGGAGATGAGTGAGGACAGTGAGGAGGAAGGTGACCCCCCCAGCTTCTGCACTGGCGTGGACCTGTCCAAGGGGGACAAATGGCTGAAGGCAGCATTCCCAGGCTTTCCTGGGCTGGCAGCAGCATTAGAGGTTGAGGTGGTGGCAGGCCAGATGCTGTACTTGCCTGCAGGTGCGTGTGTGTGGCCATGGATCGTGTGCAGCATGTCTGTGTGCCATTTGCCGCGCATTCAGCGCCCTGCTCCGCTGTAGGTTGACACAGCGGTCACAGGCAGTGCGGGCGTCAGCCCGGTCTGCCCATGCACGCGCCACAGGCTGGTTCCATGAGGTGACGTCATTCAGTGGCCCCGCCGGCACCACGCCCAGTGGTGGGGATGAGGCGGTTACTGCTGCCGCAGGCCATGCCACCGGGTCCCATGCTGCATTCAATTTCTGGTTCCATCCGCCCGACAACCTGGACCCCTCTTACAACACCGGCTTCTTGCGCCCGTACCTGTCTGGCTACTGGTAAGCCCCTGCTCCTGGTCTGTGCATCTGATGTCATGTGCGCACCAACCATTGGCTGACTGCTTGCAGCCTTGCTACCACTGACTGCCACTGATGCAAACCACGGTGACATACCATGCAACCTGCTGCTGATGCTTGGGCTGTCACATCACTCCTTTGGGACAGGCGTTGTAACAACCTGCAGCACATCCCCACGTACGTGAGTGCCATGCATGGCCATGCTCACCTCCCATTGCCCTGGTGTCTGCGGTGTGCGTCCAACACGCAGGCCCAGCCTGTGGCGCAGTCGCTGCGCCGCGCTGGGCCTGCCTGTGCCACCAGAGCCGGTGCCGCTGGATGCGCACACGCGGCTGCGCGAGGCACGCAAGCGTGCACAGGAGTCATGCCCTGGCAGGACAGATCTGGGGTATGGGCAGGAGGTGGAAGATGTGGAGGAGGAGGAGGGCGGTGTGGCAGGTGGGGCGGCCTTGGTGTGGGGCAGTGCGCAGGAGGCTGTAGCAGGGATGCAGCAGCTCAAGGCCAAGCCGCACGTGGCCTTCCAGGGCGCACACGTGGATGAGGTGGACGGGGCCACGGGGCACACCTTGGTGCATCACGCGTTCGAGGGGGTGCGCGTGGATGAAGTGGATGGCGGCACTGGCCACGCGGCACACAACAGCTGTGGCAGGTTCCAGGGTGTGCATGTGGACGAGAAAGACGGGGGCACTGGCCATGCGCCTGGCCATGCTGCTGGTGATGGGCCCCACTACTGGGCTCACCATGACGCACCACGCCGCTCCTTTGATGGTGTCAAGGCCGATGAGGTGGATGGGGCAACAGGGCACTCGCCTGATCACCCACCGGGCGATTTGCCACAATTCTGGGCGCACCACCACCAGCAGTTTGGGGGTGTGCATGTGGATGAGGTGGACGGCGCACTTGGGCACCATCCCAAGGGCAGCACACCTGCAGCTGGTGCACTCGGCACCACACATGCTGCGCCTGCGGCGGCCAGCAAGGTGTGCAAGCGCAAGGGCCTGGCGCCACAGCGGCGCGGGGGCAACGCGGCCTGCGGCAGCGCTGCAGCAGGTCACGATCCGGACGGCCAAGCAGGGCCGAGCCGCATGGGAGCAGAGCTGCAGCAGCAGCGCGGCAAGAAGCGCAAGCAGCAGGCAGCTGCAGGAGGCGCAGACAAGGACGAGGAGGGGCCAGGGGGCGGTGGGCAGTCGGGTGAGGCGGTGCTGGAGGGGGAGGACGGCGACGTGGGTGAGGTGCGTGATGCTGCCAACTCGGCTGCCAACCAGCTGCTGAGCACCTGACCATACCTGCTCAGGCACTGGCATATGTTGCGTGCACATGGCAACAACCTGGACATGCTACATGCCAGTGCGCTGCCTCATGCTCTAATCAAGGCTGGGGCCTTCTTCATGTGCGCCCAGATGGTGGCGAAGGAGCTGCACGAGTACTTCCAGAGCCCGGAAGGCGCGGGGGCGTTCAGGCTGGCGCTGTGGAAATACATGCTGGTGCGAGTGCAGGGGTGGCGTGGGTGGTGGGTGTCTGGACCCTGCCTGGCAGCCTGGCTGTATAATTGTGTGCGCATGCCGTTTAAGGGCGGAGCGGGGCGCTGAATTCTGTGCGCCCATGGCTATTGCTGGGTGACCGCGCGCTATGCCATCCCACAGTACAATTCTGGCGCACCTGTGCTGCTGCCTGTACTGTGCTAAACGCATGTTTTGGCCTTGCGCGTCCCGCTCTCGCCCGCGCCGTCCCGCCACACACACACACCCTCCCCCCCCCCCCCAGCATATGCACAGCTGCGTTGCAAGTTGCACGCAACATCCCAGACATGGACACGTGCGCGCTCGCAGGAGGCCATGGCCAAAGGCGGGCTGCAGCGCATGGGGCTTGAGCCGCCCAGGAAGAGGCACAAGCCGGCACGTGCACGCGGGCGGCGCCACCACAAGCTTGCCTGTGTTGATACTGGTGCGGTCCCACGTACTTGAGTCATGCTGGTGTGTTGAGTCAGCATGGCCGAGCAGCGTAGCCTTGTTCCATGCGTCCTTGGTGGAAATCAATAACCTTAAGAAGTCAAGGTGAGATACAATTTGTTCTGGCTGGCTGCACCGGGCTGGCTGTGGCACGTTGATTGCTGGCTTGATGGACGCAAGTTGCTGTATGGACGTAATGCTTTGAAAAGGTTTCAAAGGGGTAGGTTGTGCACCAACACTATCATGGACCGCTTCAGGATGGTTGCAAAGTGGCCGAGCCTCTCCTGTAGCACTATGTGTCACGCTGTGGGATGACTGTGCCTTCTGCCATGCACGATAGCATTCCAGGCGATGTTGTAAGGGGCCACACCATGCAGTGGAGCTCGTGAGCTGGTGCACCGGTGTACAATGCGCGTCATCTGCCGTCTGAATGTCTCTCCTCTATGATTGTAAGCTGGGCCCTTCACATCTCTGTTCTAAGTTCCACTTGTGTCCTGGAACTCTGCCCCAATGCCTGCATTGCTGTTCAACCATCAACGGTGCGGTTAGGTCTCCGACAACTGCGTAATGAAAATGTCTTGCCAGCATACATCTTGGCAAAAAGTGCATGCTTCATGCGCATGTGCACTGCCGGTTCGCGAACGGGGAAGGAGGCGGCAGTACAATGGTACAGAGGGTCTATTCAGAATTCCAAGCGTGATTGATGATAATGTATCTCTCAAATGCCGAGCTGCTGTGCACTCGCCGCCCCTGCCTGTCCAACCAACGGCATGAGCTGGGATGTCCTGCGGAGGTTATAAAGATTATTGCTTTGGCTTAGTATGCTATTCATGACGTATTGGGGGTTTGTCAGTGGTACATGTGCCTGAGATGATACCGCCCAGTTTGGAAGACCTGCACCGCTTTGTTTGTAAAGAGCTGGGAGAAGCAGGATGGGCCCGTGTCGTTGCTGATATCCAAGATGACGACTGGCAAAGCGACCTCGGGGGCCTTTGGCAGGACGGAGGCTTTATCAGGTTAGCATATTACAACACGATGCAGCACATCCACGTCCATACTTGTGTCAGGATGTACAGGCATCATGCGTAAGCGCTCTCAATTTTTACTATTGAACCATGCAACGCAGAGCTCTACATGCCAAAACGCTCCATCAAGAACTGGACATTCTTTCCCCGTCTGTTGCCCCAGTGTTCGCTGCGGCATGTGTCGAGAACATGGGCCATCAGCAAAAGGAGGTGGGCATTGGTACTGCCTGCGAGCAGCTGTGCACCACTGGCATTACTCAGAGAGTTTATGCATCATGCATACATGTATGCATGGTGCTGCACAAACATGCCCGCATGCCAGATGGTACATGGCTGTCTGGTTTGCACTGGTGCAGTCCTCATTCAAGAATTGCACACGTATGCGTGAATGCAGCTGTGGAGTTCTGTTGGGTGCAACCTGGCCGAGTTCTTGACCTCCTTGGCCTCCCTGGCCAGCTCCACCAGGTACATACTTTGGGAGGGGGGGCCTGTATCAGCAGTGACCATGCGTTTGTTGCTGCAACATGTGTGCCATACTGCTGTCAATGGCTATGCAAGTGGCCAAGTGTGTCCATGAGGTCGCCTGTCAGCACGCCTCCTGGGGGTTTAGTGGCACCTCGTGCCCAACGCCCATTAGTCACTGGAAGTATTACACGGGCTCATACCGAACCGATTTCTGCATCATATAACTTAAAGGGCGGTGCATGAAGCACGCACTCACGCTGCAAGTCTAGCGGTCGCTCCAGCTAACAGCTATGAGCCTGGATGGCCAAGGGGGGTGGGGTTGCATACAAAAGTGTTTCATAGGGAGCAAGCACCATCTTGTATGGCGGTACTTGAAACATGGAGAAGAGAATTATGTGACAGGCATTGCCTGTGGGTCATGGATGGTTCAATGAATGGGCCGAGTGGTTGCGAGTGGTCATGGCAAGCAATTGTCATCCCTGCGTGTTGGGTGGATCCATTTATCTGTTGCGCATGCTAGGCCGTGCTGTGGCACTTTAAGAGCAGTGATCATGCAATGCCCCATTGCCCACGTCAGCATCACATGCATTCCGTGCAGCGGCCCATCATCACCATGGCCCATCATCATGCACGCACCACAAGCACCATGTGCGCGGGTGCTTGCACATCACAGGACGCTGCCCAGCATCCTGCTGTCAGCTGTGCGTGTCAGCGCTACTCAGACACGCGTGCGGATCGCTGTGCCACAGCGTGGGCTCGGCGCTCTGGTCGCCGGCATGCTGCGAAGGTGTGTGCGCGGATGAGCGCTTAGCTGACCTCCCATGTAGCAGGGCGCACTTGGGTGCAGGCCGCACCAGTTCTTGCATGCAACAGGGCAGCTGTTTTGAACTGCATCCCATCACATGCTGCCCACCATGTGAAGGCATGCATGAGATTGGCTGCACAGCGAGGAACATGCCGCCAAGTGTCGCATGCCGCGCAGCCTGGCCTCCGAGCTGTTCCATGAGCCAGGTGTCAAGGTAGAGCCATGTGAGGGGGATGATGGCGAAGAGGAGGGTGTGGAGTGTATGATGGTCACACATGCACCTGTGCTGGCAGGCCCCACACGCACCACCAGCACTGCCAGCCTGCACAGCAGCGGGGACAGCAGCCCCAGACACGGCCAGCAGGCAGCCCCAGGACCGCCCAGCTGCCCCACCTGCACGTCACCACAGCCGCCACACTCACCCCGTGGCGCTAGTCGCGACAGCGCGGCGCACGCGAGCACTGCAGGCCCTATGTGGTGCCGCGGTGGTTGGGCTACGCTGCACCCCTTCTCACTCGTGCTGCAGCCACAGGGCCTGGCTGTACTGCAGGCGGGGTCAGCATTCCCTTCACTGTTCCCTGGCCAGCCACTGGTGGGGCAGCATGTGGGGGAGCTGCTGGCAGTGCAGCTGCCGACTGGCATGCAGTGGGCAGGCGCGGCAGCAGCAGCAGTGAGTGGGGGCGGGGCATGGGATGACCCCCATGCGCCCTTGCCTCTCACGCTGAGGAGCACACATTCGGGGCTGCTGCTGCAGGGCTGCCTCAGCCGCGCATGGCTGCCATGCACTCATGGCGCGGCGGAGGCGGTGCTGGTGTTCCTTGGCTCACCGCTACTCATGGGGGTGGCGGATCTCAAGCGCCACGGTGAGGGTGATGCTCACTGGTGCTACAGCTGTTGCACCGCCTTGCTACTGCCATTAGCACGCCATACATGAGACGTGAATTCAGGACACACAAGGCATGCAACACGCAGAATGACATGATGACATCAGTGGTTGCCTGCATGATGGCTATTGCCCGTGGCAGGCTTGCACCTCAACCAGCTGCCGGTGCACAGCTGCGCGGCTGGGCTCGCGCTGATGGTGGATGACCGGAGGAACGACTCGGACGCGGCACAGGACCTGGTGCACATGTACTGCGAACTGGAGCAGCAGTACGTGGCAGCAGCTGAGCAGTACACCAAGCTGGAGAAGGAGTATCTGGCTCTGCTGCAGGAGCATGAGGTGCAGGCGGGACGCAGCCCAGCAGGTGCCCTCAGCACAGGTGAGCAGGTGCTGGAAGCCTGTGCGGTTGCTGTTGGGGTGCGGGGACGATGCAGGGCAATGTTCCACCATTCCGACCGCCGTTCCCACCACCCCACGCACACACACCCCTCCCATCCTCCCCATCGCCTGGGGACAGGGCACAAAACCAGGGGTCTGGGGTGCGCATTGGCGAAGGATGGCGGTGGAGGTTGTGTGACACACGCACACGCCCCTCGCGCTGCAGGTGGTGCACCGCCCGCCATCAGCGCGTCGGCGGCCGTACGTGCATTGCGCGCGGTGGAGGGGGCGGTGCGCGCAGGCGTGGTGGGTGCGGCCGACCTGGCAGTGCTGCAGGAGGCGATGCTGGCAGTGCTGCCAACCAGCGCCCCGGGCAGCTTGCAGGCAGGTGGCAAGGGCACGGGCCGAGCCAAGGATGTCAGGCCGGGCGACATGATCTCACGCTTGGCGCGCGGCGATGTGGAGGTCACGGACCTCAAGGCAGTGGTGGGTGGGGGCTGCTGAGTGCCGGTGCACTAGGGACTCACGCAACACTTGAAAGTTGTACGCAGAGGGGCACTCAGCGGTGCATGGACCTGCAAGCATGCATGGCAGTACAGCCAGCCCGGCACAGCGCACACATACTACGACCATGCGCATGCTCCACGCACATGTTGCAGCTCGCAAGCGCCGACCCGCGGCTGACGGCTGCACCGGCTGCGGGCGACGCCGTGGCGGCATCGCTGGCGGAGATGCTGACGGGGCGGGCGGCCAAGCACGGGCGCGCCGCACCGCCATCCACCCCCACAGGCATGCTGAGCGCGGGGCATGATGTGGTGTCGGATGTGGCTGAAAGCACCGCGGCTGCACAGCAGGTGCGTGGGCTGGGCCCAGGCCGTGTACTTGTGGAGCACTTGTGAGCGGGCCACACCACATGCAGCGCCATCGCGTGTGCCTGCATGGGGCATGTGGCAGGTGAGCAGTGCGGCAGAGTGCGGCGAGGGCAACACGCATGTGCTGTGTGTGACAACCACTGCGCAGGCCACCGGCACGCTGAGCGTTGTGCACGAGACCACAGGCATGAGCGGGGAGAGCGCGGGTGAGGCGACGACCCTGCGGGACATGACACTGGCGCACGCGACGGTGGGCCCCAGCCACGCCAGCCCTGCATCAGCCAGCTACCCTACAGTCGACACACCACTGGAGGACCACCTGCACCAGCAGCCCTCCCAGCAGTGCGACACCGGGTTTGATGGATTCAGCGTGGCTGGCGCCGCACCTGCTGGAGGACCCAAACCCTCCAGCAACAGCCAGGAGGAGGTCATGGCGCTGTGGCACCCGCTGCACCCGCCACCCGCCACAGCCGCTCCTGCCGGCAGCCCCTCTGCAGTGCTGCTGCAGCCGGCTGCGTCGCGCACCGGCACACCCCAGCTGCGCGGCAGCCTGCCGTCATCCACCAACTCGGGAGGCCTGAGCTCTGCGGGTGACCCAGCCCTGGCCACAGCGGCGCTGCTGCCGGGGGAGGGCACATGCGTGCGGCGTGGTTCATCGCGTGCCAGCCTGGGTGTGGTGGGGGGCCTGATGCTGGGCGCGGGCGGTGTGGAGCGCGTTGCGTTGATTGATGAGCTGGGCCTGGAGCCGGCAGCTGGCAGTGGCGACGGCGTGAGCGTTGTGGCGGCGGCCACGCTGCTGCTGCGGTCTGAGAATGGTCAGCAAGTGCTGGTGCAGGGAGACGTGGTACGTGCTGCACAGCGGTGCGGCGGCATCATGCAACGGCAGCATGGTGCACAGGGCAGGTTAGGGCTCCCTGTACTGGGTTTAGCAGGCCACATGCCTATGCCAACATCTCCCTGTGGTTGTGTTGACGTGGTTCTGCTGCCGCCAACACACGCGTGCTTGCGTGCAGGACGCGGTGTCTTTCGACACGCTGCCCACTGCCACCACTACCACTGCTGCCACCACGGCGTTGCGCCGGAGGTATGGCAGCTCCACAGTGCACTCGATGGCGGGCAGCGAGGTGTCGGTGGATGCTGGCCGTGTCACCAGCAGCAGCCTGGGCGCGGCCTTCAACAGGCTCAGCGCTAAGAGCGGGGGCTTTGCGCACACAGCCATGGCGCAGCAGCTGCCAACTGTGCAGGTGAAGCACGGCAAGCGCAGCCGGCTGAAGAAGGTGCAGTCTGCGAGTGCAGAAACATTCAAGGACAAGATGCTGCGCCTGTTCCGGCTGGACTCACCCATGAGCGGGGGCGGGGGCGCGGGCGGCAAACACGGCAAGGCGCGGCGCGCGTCCACGGTGACGTTCAGCGAGCTGCCGTCCCCCCCCTGCGAGGAGGAGGAGGAGTGCGAGGCCGCGACCACGCCGCAGCTGTCGGGCGGCAGCATGCTCAGCCGTGCCAGGAGCACTGCCAGCCGCCTGCTGCGCGCGTTGCCCAGTTGGTCAGCCAAGTCACCGGCTGCGGGCAGGGGGTCGCAGCTGTTCAGCAAGCAGGGAGCTGGCGGCAGCGGCCAGGCGGGTGCCGCGGATGCGGACGACTTGGTGGTATCACGCCGGGCTCAGTCCGCGTTTGCGCTGGGCAGCCTGATGCCAGAGGGCAGCAAGGCGGATCACGAGGAGGATGGTGATGTGTGTGCCGCCAGTAGCGCAGCTGGTGGGGCTGTGGCTGGTGGGGGTACACGCACACAGGCACCCAGCTGGCCAGTCGCGCGCACGGGGGACGGGCATGGGGCGGGCAGCGCGGCCCAGCTCCACCGCAGCCAGGTGCTGCTGGATGCCGGTGGCAGCATGGCCAGCACCAGCGGCCCACCCACACCGCGGCTGCGGCGGCCCGCACCGCGCTCCGCGTCGCTGGCCCACATCCCGGTGGGGTCGGGCGCGCGGCACAGCCTGGACATGGCGGTGGTGCGGCCCGCGCTGGCACGCGTGCGCGGGCGGCGCGCGAGCACCACTGCCCTCATGGTCCCCATGCCACCCACTGCGGGGTCACGCCGCATGTCGATGGAGATGGTGGTGGGTGCATTAGCAGGGCAGCGTCATGACTGACTGCCGGGACGTGTGGGCAGTGCAGCCAGACGAACTGGTCAGCACCTCGTGCTGTGTATTGAGTGAAGGTTGAAGGCAGAGTGCTGCTGACGAACATGCTGTGCAATGAATTGTATGATGTTGTGCAGCGTGGTGAGAGCCCCTTCAGCTTCATGGGCTCCATGGCACGTGCGCGCGGCTCAACCATGTCCGTGGGCAGCATGGATGATGTGCGTGGGCGTGCCGATGTGACATTCTCAAACCGCATTGGATGGGCAGTGCATGTTGCATCAGCTGTGCCCACGATTGCACCTCTGGTAACCAATGGTTTGAGCACTGGGCTACGACAGCTCCGTTGTGCCACCTGCACGATGGAACGCACACATGCTCACCTTGTGCGCACGCGCTGCAGGGCGCCCCCTCCCTGTCCTCCCTCGCGCAGCTGTCCGCGCTGTCAGGCAGTGGGCTGCGCGCTGCGGTGCTGGCCAGCAGCGGTGTCACCGCATCCGCCGCCACCCAGCAGCTCGTGTTCCCCACAGCCGGCACAGGGGCGGTGAATGCGCAGACGGCAGCGCAGCAGGGCAGCTGGCTCATCGGCATTGCGCGCAGCCCACCCGACATGCTCGCGTCCCTTCTGGAGCGCGTGGACGAGTGGCGGTTTGACATCTTTGCGCTGTCAGGTGTGGCGGGTGGGGTGAGGTGCACATGTACTGTATGTAGAGGCCGTGCGTGGGACACACCCATCCAGATGCACGCGCCCGCAGATGCTGCCATGGGCCATGTCACATACAACTACATTGTGTGGGTGTCGGTTGATGCTCAACCCCCCCCCCCCCCCCCC
>QAXD01000004.1:29256-62546 GCA_004335575.1 Haematococcus sp. NG2 | reverse complement strand
CGGGGCGGGGGCCCGCGGGGGAGGCAGGGATGCGGCGCGGCCTGGCGCTGGTGCGCTCCGCATCCCGCCAGCTCAGCGGCCACAGCGTGCTGCCATCAGCCGGTGCGGATATGCTGGGGTCGCTACCACCCGGCCTGCTCATTGAGCGCGGCAGCACAGCTGGAGGCGGCCGCATGCTGCCGACTGCCAGCGCAGTGGCAGCCCGCACGCGCCCTCCTAGTGGCCTCAGCGCGACTCACCAGCAGCAGCCGCACCCCAGCAGCAGCAGCAGCGCAGTGGAGCCTCAGGTGCAGCACAACGAGCTGAGTGGGCTGTGGGGCACCACGCTGCGCAGCTCCGCGCTGATGAGCCCCGCGCTGCAGGACAGCGGGGCGGTGTCCTCTGCGGCGCTGCTGCACGCCGGGTCCGTGCTGGGTGCGGGTGACGGGGCCAGGGGTAGCAGGCCTGACAGCGGCGGTGCACCTCCCACCGGTGGTGGGGCCGCACCGGCCGGCCACCGCCCTGTCAGCTGTGTGGCGATGGAGACGTGTGACATCATGTCCACAGACGTGAGTGCGCATGATGGTGGCTGGTAGGGCGATGGGTGATGGCTGGTTCAGGCCTGTGGTGTGGCTGTGTTGTGGCTGGCATGCACCTCTCATGTGCCATCGGAGCTGCGTGTGCTGCGCTGGGTGATGCGTGCAGCGGCCCATGCACCAGGTCATGCATGCCATGATGTCATCTGCTGGCCGTCTGACAGCCTCTTACGTGTGCTTCTGTGTTATCCGTGCAGGAGTCTGTGGCCGACAAGCTGCACGCGCAGGACACCGACTTCCTCACCTCCGCGCTCTCCACGGCCAACATGCTCACTGGGCTGATGACAGGGCTGAGCACTGACATGGGGCACCTGGCTGCTGCCTTGCCCCCCGGTATCCCCAGGTCCCACTCCCACTCCCTCGCCTCCCACTCTTCCCTGGCGGCGCACATGACGAGCAGCGCGCACACGTCCGCCACCTCCACCCTCACCAACACGCGCTCCTTCCCGCGCTCCAGCGCCGCGTCCAGCCTGGGGCCAGCGGCCGGTGAGCCGCCGCTGGGCGCGCTGGACGAGGAGGGCCGCATGCTGGTGTGGAAGGTGGCGCTCAAGGCGGCGGACCTGGGCCACCTCGCGTCGCCGTCAACCACCCACCTGCGTTGGGTGTCACTGCTGGAGGAGGAGTTCTTCAGGCAGGGCGACCGCGAGCGCGCACTGGGGCTGCCGGTGTCCCCGCTCATGGACCGCGGCTCAGGCGGCATCACGCTGTCGCAGCCCGGCTTTTTCAGCGTGGTGGCGCTGCCGCTGTACAACGCGCTGGCCACCTATTTCCCGGGCTGCGCACCGCTGGTGGCCGCGGTGAAGGACAACCTGGCCATGTGGGTGGCGCGCGAGGAGGAGGCGGCGGCGCGCGGGAGGAGGGAGGGCGTGGCGGATAGCGGGGCCGTGGGTGGGGGCCCGCCCAAGTGACGCCGGCTTTGCTACCTGTGGCGGAGTGTAGGATCCCAGCTACCTACTGCACAAGTGTGTGGCCTGCATGATGTGCAACATGGAGTGGACAAACTCAACGGTGGGTGCCTGCTACGGCGTCTGATGACCGTTGCAGATGAATTTTGAGTGTGAAAATAATGGCATGTTAATGGCCAGCTGCCTGCATGTGGTACACTGCACTGAGTGTCCTATTGTGCAGGGGAGCGCTTCAGCTTGTCGCATGGTGCGGTGTGCATGTGTGATTGTTGATTGCAGTGCGTTCCCTAACGCAACATGAAACGAGGCTTTACGGCCACTGTAGCCAGGCAGGGATGCCATGCACTTTGGCCTGACAACTGGCACAGCCAACTGTGCTGTTGGGCTGCTGCATTCAGATCAAATATACTCCAGAAGGTGTTTGGCCCACAGGAGGCGCAGACTGTTAATGGATCCGGATTGTGCTCTTCCACACTTCATGGCAACGTCGCGTGTGTGTTGAGGGATTTGTGGATGCTGGTGGAATGGGCTGGTTCTGGTTTGGGGCTGGAGGTGCCAAGCTGAACACTTACAGCAGTTCACTAATGAAAGATGTTGCATGTATAACTGGAGGATCTGTGGTGATAAAGCGCCGAGGGATGATGCTGAATACTGCAGGCCCATGAGTTGTGAAACGGCGAAGCACTGGAACAAACAGCAATGTCGCAGTGCACCAAATGTGGCAGTGAGACCTGAGAAAATGGGCTCGAGTTCAGGCAGAGGATGCGCCGCCATCCCGTCAGCATATTTTGGACCGTAACCAAGTGCCAACCGCATCACACTGTACAAACCTGCTGCACACATACGCCCCCCACACTGCGGCGTATGATCACTCAAAGTGTGCCCGATGCACCAGCTGCAGCACCAGACAGGGATGGTTCCAGCCGCCGCATGGCCGCAGTGATGCGTGCGGCGATCTGCTCCCGGGCAGCAGCACCAGCCCCGCTGTCACCTGCCACTGGCAGCGGTGTGGTGGTGTACGTGGTGTGTTTACCAGCATCAGCCGCCCCACCCAGCACCTGTTCCCTGTATTGTGCCAGGTACTGCTGGGCGGCGGGGCTCATGCCTGGTGGTGCGCCGGGGCGTATGGCGGGGCGTGGGCTGGTGGCGGGGCCGGTCGTGGCGTTGCGTTGTGGAGCAGCCGGGCTGGTAGCCGCACTGAGCGCTGGCCCTAGCCTCCTCTTGATTGCGTCCAGGGCTGCCGAGGCAGAGGCAAGCTGAGCTGCCGCAGGCGAGGTGGGCATGGCTGCCATGGCCGTGATGGTGGCGCGCCCATCCACCGCACCAAGGGCAACCTTGGCAGTAGGCGGATGGCCTTTATCACGCACGGGGCTGGCGCCACGTGCAGCCCAAGTTGACGTGACAGGTGACGCCTTGAGCGCGGCCAGGCGGCTGAGGCCAGATGCGACCTCGGAGTCCAGCCGCGTGGGAGCAGCATCTTTGTTGACGGAAGTCAGGGCGGCCTCTTTGAGCGGTCCATCAGGGGGCCCTGCATGTGCTTGCACCCCAGCTGCAGACGCCGCCAGCGCAGCACCTGCCGTTCTGGGCCCGACGTAGTCATGATCAACAGCCTCTGTGCGTGCTGCTGTGTCAATGCTGCCCTCCGTCCTGTTGTGTGGTGCTGGCAACAGCGGGAGAGCTTGCACGCTGGCCGACTCGTCCAGGCTCACACCCTGCAGCGCGCGCTCCAGCGCCGCCGCCTCACCTGCAGTGCCCAGGGATCCCAGGGTACCGCGCTCCGACCCAGCTGCCCACACCGAATACTCCCCAGTGCTGGATCTGGGGGGAAGCAGCAGGCTGTCATCACGGCCACTGTCCACCTTCCCCATGATGCTGGCCGGCAGCATGGGCGCGCCAGCAGCAGGGTCCCGAACAGCAGACGCTGCGGCGATGCGCATCGCATGTGTCCCTGCCCGGGCAGCGCGCAGCTCACGCTGCATGTGCACCAGAGGGGGGGGGGGCACATGTCAACCGCTGCACTCACCTGGATGCCCACCTACCTACCACACACACGACCACCACGCGACCCCCCTCACCACCACCACCATCGTGCGATAACATGCTAGTCATGATCAGCTGCGCTCCATGCTGCTCCAGCGGCGGTCCTCGGCTGCCACTGGCCCACAAATCACCCATCTCAACGCCCACACACCATCACCTGCAGCACGTCCAGCTCGCGGCGCTGAGCCCCCAGCTGGCTGCGGTACATGTCAGCCGCCTCGCGCGCGGCGCGCTCTGCCTCACCGCGCCGCTGCAGCTCCGCCTCGTAGGATGCCTGCAGCTCCTCCAGCTGCGGTCCAGCAAAGCAAGTCGTTCAGGGAAAGCCCACACATCCATCCACCCTTCTAATGAACAATTACGTTTGTAGACATGAAACCCTTAGATGACAGCACAGCATCGTGGGTCTGTTCGCAGACTTTCATCAGCTGAGAGAGCTGACGTGCCGTAGGAATCACACAGCCAGCTGACATCAGCACAAACTACTGCACAACATGGCAGCCGCGGTGGCACACGCACCTGCTGCGTCATCTCACGCCGTGACGCGTCACGAGCAGACTCACGCGCTGCCATGTCAACCAGCTTGGCGGTGATGGATGCAACCTGTGGTTGAGATGAAGATGGGAGATCGACAACGCCCCTTCCTGACAGCAAACGTGGAAGTACCATTGCTTACTGTTGATGCCGCAGTGTGACATGGCAATGTATGATGGCTGCACACCGGTAATCCACAATGCCCTTGCCCCCACCCCCCTGCCCCCACTCTGAACCTTTGCCTCCAGCTCCTGCTGCAGAGCTGCGTGCCGTGCGTTTGCCTCCTCGCGCGCCGCCGCCACACGCGCACTCCACGTGTCCTGCAACTCTGCCTTCTCGCGCTCACATGCGTTGCGCACCTCGTTCACTGCAGCCGTGTGTGCTGCAGCCAGGGCACTCTCTGCCTCTGCAGCCTTGCGTGCCGCTGTGCCTGCGCACCACGTTGACACAGGGATAGGCACCACACCAGTGCTCGCATCGCCTCCCATGAACTATGCCAGTCATGTGCAGCACAGTGTAAGGCCCATGAACCGCTGCCCCCCTTGCAGTGCACACCCCTGAACCCTGCGGCATGGATGGGACAGCCCTGTGCAGTTGCTGGCAGGCAGCACACGCACCAACGACGTGCTGCATCTGCGCCTCCAGCTCTGCGCGCTCAGCCGCCCACTGCTCTGCGGCAGCGGCACGGTCACTCGCCCACTTGGCCCGGGCCTCCTCAAACTTGGCCTTCCACGCCGCCTCCCCCGCCTCCAAGCGCGCGGCCCATGCCGCCTCAGCTGCCGCACGCTCTGCGGACGCAGCCGCGCGCGCCGCCTCCAGTTGTCCCACCAGCTGCTGCCGCAGTGCATCAGCCGCTTGTTGCGCGGCAGCCTCAGCGTCTGCACGCGCAGCCGCTACGCGCCCCTCTGCTGCCACCCGCTCCACCTCTGTCGCGCGCTTCTCATCAGCCAGTCGTGCACCTGGCCACACGCAGGTGCAGAAGGCTAAGGATGCGCCGCATGGGTCCACAAGCAGCACTGGGGCAGTACACGCAGCATGACTAGACGCGCGGTCCGCCCACCCACCCCATAGGCCCTCCGCCTCAGCCAGTCGCGCTGCCCACACCGCCTCCACCTCCTTCACACGCACAGCCCACTCACGCGCCTCCTCCTCAAACTTTCGCTCGCATGCAGCCATGCTGCACAATGCACACAAGCATGGTGCATGCCAGCATGCGCATTCTCAGACTGGCACTTCAACATGGATGGTGCTGAGCCTGCGTGATGGTGCTGAGCCTGCGTGTTGCGTTGCTCCTGCTGGCATGAACCCCGCCCCCTCCGCACCCGTCGCGCAGCCGCTTCTCCCACTGCAGCTCCACCTCGCCCAGCCGCCGCGACCACTCGCGCTCAGATACGTCAGCGCGTGAAGACGCAGCCGCGCGAGCGTCATCAAGCGCAGCCTCAGCTGCCTGGCGGGAGCATGTGCAGGGACATTATGTGCGGTGGCTGTGACACAGTGACGGCTGACAGTACCATGCAGTGCACCTCGCCACACACCTGCACGCGCGCATCAGCCTCAGCCTTGTACGCATCTAGCCGCGCTTGCCACGCCTGCTCCTGTTCATGGCGCTCACGGGCTCCGGCAGCAGCAGATTCCCCAGCGCTGACAGCCTGCGGTTGGCAGCACCCGCATGCGTGGCATCCCGCCCTCAATGACTCAAGCAATTTGAAGACAGCTGCACAGTGTGCTGTCAACCCCATCCGGCTGCCTATGTACATCCACCACCACATACCCCATGACCAGAAGACCCTGAGCGCCCCCTCCCCCCCAAACACACCGATACCCACACCTGCCGCTGCGCCGTATCCAGTGAAGCCTGCATGTCCGCCAGCCGCTGCTCCAGCGCCTGCTTCTCGCCTGCCAGCCGGCGAGCCTGCGCTGCACCCTCACGCACGCCCTCCTCCGCCACGTCCAGCGCCGCCTGCAGCGCCACCGCCCGTTCGTGCTTGTCGCGCGCTGCCCGCTCCAGCCCAGCCAGGTTGCTGCGCACCGCATCCAGCTCCTCGCACAGCGCTGTGATCCGCCGCTCGCGCTCCTTCAGCTTGGCGGCCAGGGCGGTGGACTGCGCACGGGACCCCGTCCATAACCAGCGTGAGCACAGTTAGCAGCATGTCCACATGCGGCGCGGTACTACTGCACAGCAGGTTGATCAGCAGCTGGCATGACACCGCTGCCGGTGGCAAGCACCACATCAGCCCGTAACAGATGTTGACATGTGTAAGGTGCACGAGACACACTGGCAGTGTTACATTGGGCCATGGGGTTTCCTCCTGCTTTTCTGTTGGCCCCACCTCCAAGTGGGCGTCATGCCGTGCAGCATCTGCTGCCGCCTGTGCGCGCTGCGCCGCTGACTGGGCCTCACGCAGCTGACCAGTCAAGTTCTGCACCTGCGGGCGCGACGTACTTTGTACTGCATGTAGAGCCTACATGTGTGGTTATGAAGAACAGGATCGTGGTGCTGCTCAGCTTCAGCAAGACACGTGTCAGCGACAGCGACGGTGTGCCTGACCTGTGCATCAAGCTCAGCCAGGTGCTCCTCAGCCTCCTGCAGCTGTGCTGCTTGTTCATCAATTACACGATTGGCCTCAGCACGAACTGCCTCCTCCTCGTTGCGGCTCTCTGCAGTTGCAGCGCACGGTTGTATAAGTGCATGGGTGTGCGGTGCAGTCGGCCAACAAGGTGCCTATTGCCCGAACAGCATGCATGCTCGAGATGAATGCTGGAACACTGAGGATGACAGCGCCTTTCACACCTGCCAGCTTCTGCTGCAGCTCCTCGATGGCAACCTGGGCTTGCAGCATCAAATGCATGGCAATGTAAAGGCTCAATGCCATCATGCCAAGCACAACTCGGTACCTTGCACCCGCACCTTTGCTTTCTGAAGTAGTTTACCACGCTCCTCTGACTCGGCCTTAACATTTCCGAGCTCTCGTTCTTGCTCCCTCAATTTTCCTGTCAGTTCACGTTCCTTCTGGGTAAAGGCACTGTAGCTCATGTTTTGGCAATTAAAGCTGCGTCATTCTTGAACCAACGCGGTGCAACGCCCTCAGCGTCCAAGGTCAACCTGCGCTCGAGACACACGAGATGCAGTGTTCCTTCACATCACCATCTCTTTGAAACAGCACGTGCAGCATGAAGCCCTGTCACGTCCTTGCCCTTGCCACCCTTGTCACCCTTGTCATGATTTTCGCGTGCGAGAAAGCTTCTCGTCACACCCAATCTAACTTATAGGGCAAGTTTTGGCGCGCCTGTGCATGATTAGGTTTCGCCCTTGATGATCCATGATGTCGGTGTGAAGAGAACATAAGTTCAGACCTTCCAGGCATGGTGCACCGTATTTGACATCGTGGTGAGCATATTTGCACCTGTTTGGGTGGATGAAGGCAGACGGACTGCGAGCTGCTAAAGTATTATTACAGCAGCGGCATGGAGACCGATGCAGAGCAGTATAGAACAGTAACCATGGCTTGTTGCCTTGTGCATGGTGTTGGGGGATGTCGCTACATGGACGGTGCATGACAGTCGGCAGCGTAGGAGCAACTGACGTGTACGTGAGCAGGTGGCCTGCTACATGGCAGCTCGATGTTATATGCTTTGCAGGCGCACTGCTGAGCATCTTATGCTGGACTGAGAGGAGTGCAACTCAGTGCACCCTCATCAACGGCACCAGGACGCTGGCAGCAGGGCAGCATGTTTGAGCTGTGTAGAGTGCAGTGATCCAAATCAGGCACGGTGCACGCATGCTCCAGGCCTGCGTGGGATGCAGCACGGGGACTTCAGGAGCAGTGCACACTGCCCCAGGTTCAGACCTTAACCTTAGCGCAGAAACAGCGGGGACGAGCGCGTCTGCTGGACTGCCCTCACGCGTGAAACTGGTGCTGGTTGGAGACACGGTGCGTGTTGTTTACATGTCCTAGCGCAGCTTTTGTTACAGTACTGTGTTCAAAATCCATTTTATTGACACAGTGTGCGGCGATCATACATGAGACAATGAGGTGAAGTTTGCCAAACTCTGCTCATTAATGGCATCGCTATGGCCATAACACCAGAAGAGGTCATAACACCAGAAGAGTTCTTGTGGACAGCAGGACTGGTTGTTGGGCTGCACCTTGCCCTCATTAAGATTTTGCCGCTCCTGAAACCTAGCTAGTTCACCCCTGTATCCTGTTTATATGCTGTCTGTAGGAGCAGGGTGCACCAGTGGTGCTACACTCTTTGTTGCTGCTGCTCGCGTGCTGAGCATTGTTACGAGGTTAAATGGTTTGGATGTATGCTTACGCGGTGCGACGCACCTTGCCTACACAATCCATGCAGGGGGTGGGCAAGTCATGCCTTGCACTTCGCTATGTTCAAGGCCACTTTGCACCCGCAGCAGCCACTGTAGGCGCTGCCTTCCTCACGCGCACCATCACGCTGGGAGAGAGCGCGCAACGGCTGCGTTTCGAGATCTGGTGTGTGTGTGTAGCTGTGGAAATGGTTGGTGGTTGTGCGGGTGGTTGTCGTCGTGGTCCGTCAGGTGCGTCATCAGAACACCCAGGAAAGCAGTGGTTGATCTCGAATGCAGGGACACGGCTGGGCAGGAGCGCTACGCATCCCTTGCACCCTTGTATTACAGGTGCGTTTCTGTTGCTCCCTTGCCATGCAGTGTGCTTAACCAAACCTGTTTATTTCACCCAGCACCACAGCTGTGAAGTGCGTGTGCGTGTAGGGGGGCATCAGCAGCCATCATCGTGTATGATGTGACGCGGCCTGAAACATTCAGCAAGGTCCAGTCATGGGCAAAGCAACTGTCAATCAACGCCCCTGACATGCCAGGTAAATGTACCGCTATGAGGCCCCTCAACCCTATAGTGTACAAGTGGTGCAAGCATCTGCCAGCCACTGAGCTCAAGTCCCTGTCTGGGGTCTGGGCAGAGCATCCAGCCCAGCATGTGCACGACTGCACGTTGCACATTATCATCCTTTGACTGCTCCTGGTGTTCAAGGCAGTGAGCGTTGTGATTTGCATAATGCGCCGAGAACTGAGTCCAGAGTGATCAGCCTCATGAGTATCAGGCAAGCATGTTTTGGTGTGATGCGCGCGTACTGCTGTACTCGTGCCTGCAGTTGTGATACTGGTGGGAAACAAAACGGACCTGGTGGAAGAACGTGCCGTCACGGAGGACATGGGACGTGACTTCGCTGACAGGCAAGTTAGCAGTGCTACGGTAGTGTAAAGCATGAATGTGCACCCGCCGAGTGCATGCATGCTGATCAGTAGGATGGCAACCCTCAACCCTGACTTTTAACCCTGCAACCTGAATGTGCACACAGCATGTGGGTGGATCCTTCAAATCCCATGCCTGCATGGCTGCGCAGTGCGGGCTACCTCTTCATTGAGGCTAGTGCTAAGAGTGGCGCAAACGTGGAGGCGGTATTTGAGGCAGTGGCAGAACGGCTGGCCGGGGGCCTGCCTCTCAGCCGCAATGCACAGGCGTAGGTGCACTGCAGTTCTCAAACATTGTAGGCCAGCTTGCGCTGTCGTTGAACCGGTTTTCACTTTTCAACTGTTGTTGTGTCTGTTGCCGCGTTGATGGAAGTTCCCGTGTGGCTGGTTTTGTGTTGCGACAAGGCACAGCAGAGGCTGCCACACGCACATGACCCTAGGAATCACAAATGACATACATGGATAAATGCAAGAACAAATGTTATAATATGCCTGTTGGCGAGCATAACACAGCACACTTTTAACAAGGACGGGGCAGGTGAGGTATGGTGCGTCGGGCTCAGCGTGAAGCAGGCACTCCGGCTGCTGAGTATTCTCGGACACATCTGCACATGATGTGTTCAGCCGTAAACATGTCGCTGAGCAGCCTGAAGGGAGCTGGGCATACTCTAACACGAATGTGATTCTGCAGATCTGCTCTGCCACTCATGGTGCAGTGGCCTGCAGACATTTGTTGCAGGCATCCTGAAGGGTTTGGCGTGCTTATTATAAACTTCAAGCATGAAGTTAGTGTATGAGGAGCAAGTCGTCAGGGACATCCAACCACAATGTCATGTGCGTGTCCTTGCCACAGCATCCGGCCATTGCGTGGCTCGTGCAGCTCATGCATCGGGAGCAGCAGGAACAGGAGAAGGAGCATCACAGCAGCACACCGCATTCTTACAGCATGGGCACGGCGGGTGTTATTGCAATGCGCAGGGCCATGGACGCAGAGATCACGCACTATGCAATGGATGCAGTAGGTGCCGGGGTGCGAGCCTGTGAGGGGAAGGCACGCTCCCCCCTCTTTTCCTGAACTATGGGACAACCTAGCCTAAAGGGTTCAGGCCACCTGGCCACCAGTGTCCCTGACACCATGCTACGGCACACTTGCTGCAACATGAGCAAATCATGACATAGACCTGGCCCATGCCAGTTGAAGCCAAGCCAAACCAACACAAGCCAGGCCAGGTCAATCCTAGGATGCAACATCTGCGGTTCTGACACTCTGGGTCCCCATGAAGTGCAGTGTTGGTGCTGCCAGTCAACAGCTAGCTGCCACACACAATGCTGGAACAGTGGGACGGCGCCGCAGGACCTGCACAAGCAACCCAGCATGCTGCACAAGAAACGTCGTGGAAGCTGCGCGGTACTGACCTGCAGCATGCCAAGAAGTGCCTGGAGCCTATGGGCATAGCAGCGAGGCCCAACGAGGCCTTCATGACCAACTTGTCTCGCGGCCATGCTGTGAACCCTTCGTTGGCTTGGGTGGTAGCTGGGTAGCTGCTGACCATACAGGGAGCTAGAGACTCGTGTTCCAAGGGCTTAGGCCAGAGCGGGCTGTCTCCTTTGCAGTTCACGCGCTCCATGCTGCTGGCGGCGGTTGGAGTATGTGCACCCCACAACACTTGGAGAACCGGTGCGTCAAGGCTTCAACCAGTGCAACAGTGACACAGCAGGACGTACGTGTGGTGTGCTTGGGTTGAGCTGGTGCTGAGCCGGTGTGCGCATGGCAGGTGCGGTGAAACGTGTGAACTTTGCTTGGCACTTGCCTGCGTCATGATGCCGTGCTACAGGTAAGGCTGCACCGAGGACCTGTAATGACAAGCGTGGGCGGGGCGGCGCGTGCCTTGCTTCTAAATGTACAGTGTCACTGTCAACACTGCCAGCAGGTGTGTGCTGAGCACCACGGCAGGCCGTGCTGGTTGCGATTCAGCATGGGGGGCCACGCCCAACGAATAGCAGAGACTGCTGTGAGGTGTCTCAGCTGCACCGTAGATGCACGCGCTGGTGGCGCTATGTTCAGAGGTTTGAAACACATACGTATACACGAATGACAAGATGTTGTAAGCTGTGCTCAGAGCTGATCTTGCCCTGAGTCATGCGGAAGGCATGCTCGTATGGCAGGATCTGAGCTTAGACAGCTCCCTTTAAAGGCATGCCGTGGAGCTTTCTATTGTGCATGGCGGCGCGGTGAACAATATCAGCTTGGCAGGTTCACTTGTGAGCTTGCCGGCCGCGAACTGTGATGCCAGGGGCTGAACCCACATGCACGCTTCTCTGGTCTGCCAAGGCGCATGCTGCATGCCTTGCGCCTGTTGCGGCCACCACCACCATCACAATCAGATTAATCTGGTGCATCTTGGGTGTTGCTATGTGTAGTTAGTTGAGCACTTGCTGCACTGCTGTCTTTCCACCATGACATGTAAGAAGCCCCCACACCTTAGTCATCCAGGCACACTGGCAGCACGACTCCTATTGCGCTGGACGCTAACACCCACAGCCTTGGCTGCAAACTGAGTAGGGGTGAACATCTTTGGGCTGGCAGTCAAAACAGGGGTCACTGAAACTGTGGCTCCGTTGGTAAGTTTGGGGGCTAGAAAATGGCGATGGAAAGCTGTTGCAAAGTTTGTAAACCAAGGCTTCAGGAAAGTTGACTCCAATCTACAAGTGCCTCTGAATATGTAGGCTCTGGACTGTTATCTACTGTCGCTATGTCACCCAGGAGCGCTGGACTGGCGTACAGTGTAACAACCACAACTAATACAACAACAACGACGACAACATCAGCAAAGCAGGTGTTGCACCAGCACCCTGGCCTGAGCGCTGACACAACCAAGCGGCTAATGGGTGGGCGACCACACCGCGGCACGCGTCTGCGCCTCCCTGAGCTGCCGCCATCCCAGGTCCATGGCATGCGCAAGCGTCGCGTTGGGCGCCACAACGCGGTTCACCTGAGGTCAGCACAGGTGCAGGGTGCAGGCGTGCAACGGTGCAGGTCAGTTTAGACTTACTAGGGCTTAGGATCCAACCGAAGCAGTGCACATCGGCTGTGCGGATCTTATGGGGGGCCTGCTAACAGCAGGGCTTCTCATGTATGCCAATCGTGGTCAGAGCAATGGTGTGGACGAGCGATCTCCTGCATTTCACACTGCTTGGTTGCCTAGTCACCTGCGCCATCGTGTGGTCCACCAGGGTGTGGCTGCTATCGTCTTCTCCTGCTTTTGTGCCTCCACCAAGAGCCTGAGCACCCGCAGCGGATGAATCGACACTCTGTGCTACAGAGTGCTGCTCCTGGCTGGGTGCGATAGGCCAGCTGGTACTTGCGCCGCGGCTGTCACCAGCGTCAGCCGCTGCAGCGGATGATGGAGGTGCGGCAGGCGCTGCCACTGGCAGGACAGCCTTGACTGTGGGCTGGGCGGCAACTGTTGACGCCTTGCTGGTAGCCAGAAAGGGTGCGACTGAGTAACGTGGGTGGCGGGTTGGTGAGGCTGTGGCGGCAGCTGCTGCGGCTGTTGCAATGGCTGCCATGGCGCGGGGAGAGCCAGGGGCTGGGGTTGGCGGTGGCAAGCGTGCCGCCAGCAGCGCCTCCACCCGGGACCACACCGCGACGCGCTCCAGTGGTGTCAGCACCTTCAAAGCACATAACACAGTGCGCATGCTGACCGTGTTTTTGTGCCCGCAAGCATACAAGGCACGACTGTCACGGATTATGTAACACACATCACACACGGCACATGAACGTCGTCTGCACTACATGGTCACACCAACGCTGGGATGCATCTGAAGCCGCACCTGCCGCATTGCCACAAGCCTGTGCAGCTCCGTTAGCTCGGCGGCCTCTTGCGGCTCCACCGCCTGTGCCATGCGCGCCTGCAGGCCATTGCCTGCACAAACAGCCGCACGCCCCAACAGCATGATGTGTGGGATTGAGCATGTGCAGGCAAGCCTGCTGCACCAGATCCACATGATGCAGGGGGTTGGAACAGCAGGCCTTGAAGGCAGCGGAGACCCACACTCCTCCCTACAGCGCACCTGGAGCAAGCAGCAAGGCAACAGCTGCATCTGCCTCCACCGCCTGCGTACGCTGCTCCGCCTGCAGCTGCTGCCAGTGCAGGCGGCGCAACTGCTCAGATGACCAGTCCAGCATGGTATCGCAGTACCTCTGGAGATTTGACTGTGCCATCATGGGCACAGGCACGGCCACGGGGATGAGTGGTGGGCTGCGGGGCTGCAGCACGTAAGGGGTGATGTTGGTGGGTGCGGGGGCCGGCACCTGCGGGGATTCAGCAACGTGGTGCCCATGGGCAAAAGCTTGCGGCAGTCCAGCAATCACGGGCACATGTGGTGATGCCCACAACTGGCGCTGCGCAGCAGGCCGGCCTCCACCACCACCACGCATGGAGGGGCTTGCTGCCGCAGTGTTCCACACAGCGTAGGAGTCAGGTGCTGATGACAGCGCATTGCTGCCCTGGCTAGGAGGGTGTACAGGCGTTGCAGGCACTGATGCCAGGCTGCAACCCAGCAAGCTGCTGCCAGGGTTGCTGCTGGTGATGGCAAGTGCTTTCCCCGTGGTGGCAGGTCCTTCACCCAACAGGGATGTACGGATTGAGTGCTGCAGCATGTTCAGGGGTGTGGTTGGGTGGCGCAGTGGCTGCATCGCTGCTGGCAAAGCGCTGTTAGCAATGGTGCTGGGGAGCAGGGAAAACGCAGGCAGCGGGGGTTTGGGGGATGCGAGGCCAGTAAGGATACTGCGCATGGTGCGTGATGGCCGGCCAGATGCAGGTGTGGTGCTGCCACTAGCCAAAGGAGCCGCTGCAGCCTGTGCCTGAGGGAGCTGCAGCTGCTGGGAGGCGGGCCGCCCATAACGCCGGCCGCCTGATGGTGAGGATGCGGCACTGCTGGGCAGTGACTGCAAGGGCCGTAGCTGTGGTGGAGGCACAGGGACTGGTGCAAGGGCAGCTGCACTGGCGGCTGCATGTTGTTCACTGCTGCGTGATGAGGGACGCAGAGAATTAAGTGGCACAGGTTGTGCTGCAGGCACAGCGCTGGGTGCTGTTGCTGCCAGCTGTGCTCCACCTTCTGCAGCAACAGGTGTATAAGTGGCGGGGCAAGTGGCTGCATACAATCTATCATCACCGGGCATACCCACAGCTGCAGGCTGCATTAGGTTCAGCACGCTTTCCAGGAGTGAGGCGGCCACGTCCATGCTTGCGCCTGTCGTGCTGTGGTGGCAGGCAGCGTCACTGCTGCAAGCAGGTGCTGGTTCACGCGCTGCAACTGTACCTCTGCTGCCTGCGCCTTGCGCGCTGCCGAGAAGCGAGCCTGGCACACTACGGCATGCAAGGGCTCGCCCCACCAATGCACTGGATGATGATGTGGCGGCATCGTGTGCGGCTGCGCTGGCCACAGGGCCCATCGTGTCAGCTGCCAGCGCAGCTGCATGCAGTGGCATGTCCTGAGCTGGCCCCTGCCCCCCTGCAGCACCTTCCTCTCGGCCCTGCAGCTCATCTGCCACAGCACGCGCCACACTTCCTGCACCATATGCCCCAGCAATGATGCATTGGCTGCCACTGCTGCTGCTGACATGCGCCAGTGGCAGCTCCTCTTCAGGCTGCAGCAGCGTGGCAGGGTCTGGTGGCTGCTGCTGCACCACATGCGTGTCCAACGCTGGGTGCAAAGCTTCCTCGTCGTGGAACTTGGTTGCACTGCGGCCGCTGATGTTGGAGCTACCAGCTGCAGCACCGCCTGTGAAGGCAGCTCCCTCCCCGCCTGCGCCTCTGCCACCCCAACTCGCTCCAGGTGCTCCTGAGAGGGCATCGCCAGCAATGGCAGGAATCCCAGCTGCTTCGTCATCGGCACCTGGCTGCATTGCCAGAGAGTGGGCCAGCAGTGCCTGCAGCCTTGTGTGAGCTGCATCCAGCTGTTGCAGCAGTTGGGCACCATTGCTGTCACCGACGCCGCCAGCTGGATCCAAGCCATGGTTGCCTCCACCCATGCCAACCTGGACGGTGCCCAAGGCAGAGGCAGTGATGCCTGTTGAGAACGGCTGTTGTGCCATGGGCTGGGTTGAAAGCATGCTGGCTGCATCAAACGTGTCCTTGAGAGATCGTACCACTGGTTGCTGCAGCTGCTGGGGCGATGCCACAGTGTTTAGTGTTGATGCCACCATGTCAAGTTCTGCTTGAGCTTGGGTGCCGTGTAATTCAGAAGCTGTGTGTTGACAGTGCCTGCTTGCCATGGATGATTGGGACCCCACTGCTGCAGCTGCACTGCACGGAGACAAAGATCCCCGGGCATCAGTGCATACAGCATGAGCAGTTGCAGTGGGGCGTTCAATGGCTGATCGTAACCGTGCCATGTCACCAGCAGCCTGATCAACGATCTCCTGCTCAGCAAACGCCTCGTGGAGCAATTGGGTGAGGCTGGGGCTTGGGGGGGCACTGGGGTGGCGCGCTCGGCCAATGCACGTAGGTGTGGCAGGCCGTACGTCGCCTGCAGGGCCGCCAGGGCAACTGGATGAGAACACATCTGCTGCAGCTGCACCATGCAAACTTGTCTCTGGAAATGGCTCCGGCATGGTGGCACGTCCTGTGCGCCGACTGGGCACAAGTGCAAGCGCGATGTCACCCCGAGGGGATGCAAGCGCAGCAGCAGCAATTGCTGCCGCTGCATCTACTGCGGCATCTGTGCTGCTGCGGCGCCGTGCCCATGTGGTGCGGGCGGGAGAGCTCACAGTTTGCAGGCTGCCACTCGTACAGAAGTCAGACGCGCTGTTGGCAACAGCTGCTGCCGGTGCACCAGGCTGCTCGCTATCAGCTGCGACATACATGCGCTCAATCTCAGCCAGCTCGGCCTCCAACGCGCTGAACAGCGTGTCACCGCGTGGCTGTGATGCCGCATGTGACATGCGCCTGCTTCCGCGCTTGCCAGGTGTACCACGGACAGAGCTGGAGGAGCTACGGACAGCCGGGGGTGGGGCAGCAGGTGCATCAGCTGCAGCTATTGAGCCAGGTGCTGTGATAGGCACACCAGCTGCACCACAACATCTGCCACCGCTGCGACCAGTCTCACTGCTGTGCCGGCTGAGCACCAGAATATCAGATGATCCCGCCTGTGATGGGGCGTGTGATCCTCCTGTGTTTGCTATGCCGCATGGCACGGATACGGGGACGCTGATGATGTCGGCACTGCCTGAGGTGCACAGTGCCCGTGGCTGCGCACTTTGCGCAGGTGCCGCAGACACAGCCAGAGCAAACCATATCTCACCTGCATGCTCTGCCTCTGCCCCTTCCACCCCCATGCGCTCCTCACCCTCACTGCCAGTGCCAGGCGACCACAGCTGTGTGCTGCCATGCACTTCAGCACCACTGGCAGCGCCAACGGCGTCCTGCTTGCCTGGTGTTACTGGGGCGATCAGTGCCATAGCCGTAGTGGAGGGACCTGCCGCCGCTATGCTCACAGCACCAGCCGCTGCCAGCACCGGGTGCTCCACACCCGTGCCTGACGAGGCACCTCCACTGCTGCATGACGTCATGCGCTTGCGTTTGGTGCAGCCATCCAAGCAGAGGGAGGAAGGGGGGTGGGAAGCATACAGGTGGGGGCTGCCCTCATGGATTGCTCCATGGCAGGATGGAGGCTGCAGCGTGTATGATGCACTGCTGGAACTGCCAGCTGCTGCTCCTGCAGCTGCCACTGCGGCCTCTACCGGCACCATCACCACACTCCTGCATGGGCTCGCCAAGGCCTGGGCAGGTGCACCGTCAAGGCGCGCAAAGCTGTCACCCTGGCTGCTGGGGTTGCGGCTGCTCTGCAAGCTGCCATTGCCGCCACTCTGGCAGCTGCTTATGGCGGCCCCCAGCCTGTCATCTGCGTCATGCACTGCAGGCATGCGCAATCCCTCCTCCCGACCTCCCCCCTCCTCGTACAGCTCACAGATGTAGGCGCTGGCCCAGCCACTGCTGGCGCTGTGTGCACTGGTGCGCTTTCCTTGGAGGTCACTGCTGCCACCACTGCTCGCATCAACACCTGCATTGGGTGCGCCTCCACCTTCCCTTCTGCCGCCGCACTGGTGGACAAAATGCGGGGGCCCAGGGTGCTGCATGTATGGAGTCTGGCCCGAGTCCACAGATGTGAGACTACTCGCACTGGCCTCATATACAGGAGGGGGGTCCTTGTCATACCACATGCCGTCCTCTGCCTCCTCCTGCTCCTCTTTTCCTCCGCACATCCCACCTCTGGGATCGTCCCTCCTTCGTGTTTGGAGGTGTGAGGTATGCTGCATGGCGCCTGTATCTGCCTCGTCTGCATCAAGCTGGTCCCTGTGCTCGTCACCACCTTCCCCACCCATCCTCTTTGCAGCTGAGGGGACTACAGAGCTGTGGCTGTTCGTGGTAAGAATGCCCACAACACAGGTGCTCTGGTTGTCATGTCCAGAGCTGTTGGTAAGCAGTCGTGCCCCCTGGGCATGTGGCGCCTCAACAGGGGCATGGTAGCTGGCCGTGCCATTGCCAGCCGCACAGGCGATGGAGCCCGCAAGGTCAAGTGCTGCATCATGCACCCTGTGTGAGGGCTGGACAGTGCGAGGTGTGGTCCCGCACATGCTGCCAATGCCAACGCCTCCTTTGCTGCCACGGCTGCCGCACATGTGCATACACTGCATGTGCGCTGCATCATGTCGCATAGCCCCCACCATCTCCAGTGCCACACCCAGGGCATCCTCGTCATCCTCATCATCCTCACTGCCACGTGCGGATCCCTCAGCCTGAGCCTCACTCTCCTCATGCTGCCCAGGCATGCTGTCATGTGTGGGCAGCACGTCCTCTGCCACCAGCTCCCTGCTGGAATGGTAGGGCTGCCGCATCAGCGCGGCAGGCTCCACCACTGCACTACTGTCAGATGCGGCCCGCCCGCTCCTGTGCTTGCCACGGCCATGGCTTAATGCGGGTGTCCAGGTGGCAGGCTGATTGGCGCTAGGCTGCTGCTGATGACAGCTGTGTCCGCTGCTGATGCTGCTCACATAAGCAGCAGAGTCTTCGTCGTCGTCTTCTGACGTCGAGCTGTCAAGCATCATGGCCTGCGATGAAGAGCAGCAGCACCCCTGTTCCTGATGCGTGCAGCAACCCGTGATCGTGTCCAAACCCATGCTGCTTGGCATCTTCCAGCTCACCGTATGCAGTGATGCATTGCACTGACAAAAACATCTTGGCTGTATGGGCCCCATACACTATTAACTGGTGGACAGGTAGGCACCTGGATGCGCGCAGGCAGCACAGTCATGCTTGGCAGAGGCTTGGATGCGGTGTCCTTGCCTGCCTCTGCCACAACTTCACGTACCTGCAAAGACAGTGCTCAAAGGCATGCATTTGAGATGGCAGGGTGCGCAACGTGAGTGCATGCTTGCATGCACGTACCAGCATCTTTAAGGTTTCTTGGTCCACAGCGGATGCGTGTTCGGCTAATGTGTGTTCAGGCGCCCTTTCCATGTGTGCGTTCGCTGGTGAACCAGCCAGCTAACATCACCAGCGGACAGAACTCCCTAACAGCTGCTCTTGCGTGAAAATTAATTCGTGAAGCTTGCGAGGCCGTGCCTGGCCATGCATAGAGCTGGTCAAGTAATTGACAGTAACGTGGGCCCGCTCGTCTCACCGAAGAAAAACAGCAGCTTGCTTGAAATTATTACAAGGATTAATGGTGAGGAGCGGAGCTGCAGTGACCGAATGATGACTTTTGATCATTGAGCACAGAGGGCTTAGGTATGAGCGCCGTGTTCTGGCGCTGGCCGATCTATGAATACGTGTTCTGTGCGTGCGCGTATTGGCACAGATGCTCCATGATCGTGGATCAGATGTGTACCGTGTTTCATAATTGGATCACCAACAGTTGAAATGATGCGCGGCCATCGTCAACGTGGGCTGTCAGTTAGCATAGGTTTGGGCTGCGTGGCGCTTGGGTGAGGGTACACATGAGAGCGACATGGGATGCACGGCCCAGCATGTGCAAGTTGCTGCAGCGAATCACGGTTGTGCCATGTGCTGTGGCTGCTGTGCAGGCTGTGGCTGTTCTCCAAGCTGCGTGGCCGCCCAGCTTCCAGCGCAGCAGCCGCAAGCAACTTGAAGCAGCATGCCATACCGCACAATCAACCACAAAGTGCAGATGCGGCATCGCATGTGGGTCAGGGCATGATCTGCATGGGCGCCTTTTCTGCTCTCCTAATGCCGAGATATGTTGTGATTGCAGGAGAAACGCATGCGGCATGTATACCAGCAGATGAGCGAAGACTTCCTCGACAAAGGGCTGGACATGGCTGCAATTCATGCCATACAGCCGTGGTTCCATGGCATTGAAGGCGGTAGGAGCATGGGGAGGAGGGGGGGATGCTTCACAATTGCTCGCGGCGCTGCACCGTAGCAAAGCTACAGCTGTAGTGTGTTGTGTGGCAAGCCAGGTTAGCTAAAGTACACACCTTCTCAGCATGTTGTGGTCAAGTGCCCAACTGATGACGTTTCGCTGCTGCCACCGCCACTGCTGCTTCTTCTGCTGCTGCTGCTGCTGCTGCTGCCGCATGCAGACGCCCTGCCGTGGCCCAAGCAGTACAGCCAGCTTGCCGACCCGCTGCCACCACATGCGGTGCGGCTGCTGGTGGTGCCGTTTGAGGAGAGCCCAAGGCTGGTGTCGGCCGCCGCTGCAGCCGCAGGGGCCATCGCGGCTTTGCTGCCGCAGGGTACCAAGATGTTCATGAACAGCCGCACGCAGGTGTGCGCGCACACCTGCAGTCCATTGCAGCCCCTACAGAAACCACTGCGCAATGAGTCAATGACAAACGTACAGCAAGCCGTGTCTGCATCAGCACAATGGGGGCTGTGGGAGCGATGGTTTATGGTTAACATGCCCACAGGGATGGAATGGGGGTTGGGACCTGAAGCATGGCGCAGTGTTTGCAGCTGTTCAATGGCTGAGATGTTTGCAACTACCTTCCGCCGCAGTACCACTGCACCGTGTTCCACACGTCCTACCCCACAGACACACGGCCTGATGCGCTGGCTCCGGATGGTGGTGAGTTGGCACAGCCCACCGCCTGGCTTTTCTACCATCTCGCTCTGCTCAGTGAGCACTGTCATTGCCCGTGACGTGTTGCAGCGTTGGCAGGACGAACAGCAGGATGGCACTACCCGCGCCTGGGGTTGGGGCAGGCCATTATACATTGCATGCGACGTAGCTCATTGCAGCTGAAACGTCTGCGCAAGTGCTTGTAAATATTTCTTGGCTGCACCTGCCATGCTCTTAACCTCGCACATGCAGGTGTGCCTGATCACGCCACACCTGCGTCCCACCGCCGTGGCCCCACAGCTGCAGAGCTGCGGCGTGAGACTGCTGCACTAGCGCGTGTTGTGTCCGTGGCTTCGCGGCCAGTGCTGGAACTGGAGCGCCTCGTGATGACACGCACGGGCACGCTGCTCATCACGTGCGCATGCGTGCTGCACATGCTGACACATTAACGCCAGGCATATCATCAGCGGCATGTGATGTGATTGTGTGCTGGATCGTTTCTTGAACATCCTGCTGACAGCTCATCCCTGATGCCAATGCGGTTTTGAACAAAGGTGGGTGGACCGTGCCGGGGCTCTGTCTGCCCTGCGCGCGGCGCTGCACAAAGCATTTCCAGGCGCATGCACACGACAGGTGGGTGGCATGCACCAGGCAGGCTGTGATTGGCAGCTGTATTGTTGGTGCAACATGGTATGCGACACAGTTGTATGAAGCCAATACTAATCAGGGCATGCAACTACGTGCACGAATGCTGGGCTACAGGCTACTATCATCCATACTACTCTACTGCGCATTGTGGATTTGGCGGAGCAGTTGCCACCTAGTGTCATCGATGAGGTGGGGTGAGGTCTGCAGTGGGCGCATGCTTGCTCTGTCCTGTCACACATGCACGTGATGGCAGCTTGAACGTTACAAGCGTCACCTCCCCTGTGTGCACAGGTGAACGAGGCATGCACGCAGTGGACCGCACAGCTTGCAGGCCTCACTACGTCGCCCTCTGTGCTGTGGTGGGTGCACGAGTCGGAGTTCTCCACAATTACGGGCGATCGCGTGCGCCTGCCCATTGGGCTGCCAGTGCCAGCGGATGCAGGCTGAGGGCTGTGCATGTTGGCTGTTGTTAAGAACATGTCAAGTATATGATGGTCTCATTCAGGCAGATCATTCTAGGCACAGTCTCACAAGGAGGTCTCGCATATCCCGAGGTCTAGATAATGCACGAAGGGGTATGTTCCAGGTACTCATTTCTGCACGAACCCCTAGGTGCATCAGCAAGCTGTACATGAATGCATTGCTGCTATCAGGCGTCCAACATAAGACCGTGAGCGACCATCATTGGTCCAAGCGCTTCGGGCCTACAGGCTGATCCTGAGGGCCTGAACATAACCATGGAGCTGAGTATTGAAGTGGAGTGTCTCACAACCGTGACAACTTTGTGCGCCGCGGATCAGGTCTGCACATGTGCATTGGACAATGCAAGAACATCGTATGGAAGCCCTTACCTGTGGTCCACAGCCACATCAGCTGGCGCAGATGTGCCAACACTGCTGCTGCAGTAATGCTGCTGCTGCATGCTCCTAGTGTGCAGGAAAATGTTCACCATTCCTGGTTGTCTTACTGTGATCAATCCTTGCCTTCTGGCACCAGCACCATTCTTGCACTCTGCTACAATCATGACACGTGAAGGCAAGAAGCTGCATGGTGCACAAACACCACATCGCGGCATCGGGAGACAGTGCATATCACCCACACCCACACACTACAGCAGCCACGCAACTGTTTGCACATGGCATGCTGTAAAACTGAACGCGGTTTGTGAGGCTCGTGCGCACAGGGCAAAACAATTCCTTACAACCATCATAATTGTTCCAGAGGATATGCAGGATGAATGTGGTCATGAGCTATGCATATACAGCCGCCCGTCTAAGTAGATCGTCACCACAGCATGGCAAGACAGTGCACATCATCAACTATAGAAAGAGGGTGTGCGACCCGTGTTGCTGCATCAGTGTTGTGGTGAAGCGCCAGTCCATGGTGCACACTGCGTCAGTAGAAACACGTTCAGCAACGATCATGATCCAACCTGGAAGTCTCATGCGCGGCCACGTGGCAGGTGGTAGGGGCTGCCCTGATAAGGGTTGAACCCTACGCCGCTCCCCATGTTGGCTCCCTCTCCACCATACTTGCCCGTGCGTGTGCTGGGCCGCTCTGAGCTCTCCGCACCGTGCGACCGCCCAAAGGGGCTGCTGCCCACATCATCCCGCTCACCACGGTCATGAGGCGAACCCCAGTTGTTTGATGTGCGCAATGCAAGCCCACCTGCACCCCGGTCCCGTTCGCCCCGCTCGTCCCCACCGCCACCACCCAGGCCACTGTTGCGCCACCCCGGGGGCAGGGGCGGGATCAGCGCGCCGTATGCCTGCTGTGTCGACGGCCGTGTGGCTGCTGGGGCCCCAGCCCCACGGGGGCCCCCGGCTGCTGAGGGGCCAGCGTGAGCGTCCCAGGGGTCCCCGCGGCTGGGTGCGCGCGCGAGTGATGCCAGGTTGCTGGCGCGGCCACCGCCCCCCTGCGGCGTGGACTGATACAGCACCGGCTGGCCCGGGCCTCCAACCTGAACCTGTGCAAGTGCGCCGCGCCCACCCCCCCCGCCTGCGCCACCCAGCATGTAACCCCCGTCCATAGCCATGTATGGCAGAGGTGCGCCATGCGGCGGTGATATGTGCGCCTTGGCTGCGCCAGCACGCCCCCCCGCAGCTGCATGGCGAGATGATGATGCGGAGAAGCGCTCCGGGCTCTGGTTTGCGCCACTGCCACCAGGCCCCGTGAGTGTGGAGTTACGAAGTGGAGAGGTGCCTGGCAGGCCAGGCCCCATACCGCGCCCTACTGGTGTAGACACGCGTGATGATGCTGATGCGACACGGGAGGATGCAATGAAATCCTCCATGTCCGCCTGCCCACGCCTGCCCCCAGCACCACCTGTCGCTGCAGCAACTGCTGCCTGCGCTGCTGCATGCATTTCTTCCACGTCCCGCCGCCCACTCCCACGCAGGCTGGGTGTGGCACCACCCAAACTTGGCACCAGCCCTTTGTTGCCTTTACTGCCTGGCCCCGCCTTACTCTGGCCACCCTTGCGAGCAGACGCCAGCGCTGGAGCGGCCAGTGGCAAGGTGAGGCTGGACTGACCCACGCCCTCTGTGTCGCTCATGTCAAAATCAGACGTGCCGTGGCCGCCGCCACCTGTGCTGCTGCCTGCCAGCCCATGCCCACCGTAGCCGGCCCGCTCATCCTCTTCCCCATCTGTATTACTGCTCGCCTGTCTTGCCAACGCTTGTGCTTTTGCTGCTGTGGCTGCAGCTGCAGCTGCAGCCAGCGGGCTGATGCGCTCCATGGGCCCCGAACCAGCCCCCCCCTCCGAGCCGCTGCCGCCACCAGTGTAGGACGAACTCGCATGGGCAGGCCGTGCTACAGGCTCGGCCGTGAGGGCAGATGCAGCATTTCCGCGGCCACTGCTGGCTGGTGGGGTAGCCAATGTGGTGGCAGGTGCAGGTGACGCCGCTGCAGTCAGCAGCGGCTCGTCCGCTGACATCAGACCCTTGAAATATGGGTGTGCCAGGCACTGCGCGCATGTGAGTCGCTTCGTGGGCTCCAGCGCCATGAGGCCGCGCATAAACGCCAGTGCATCGGGTGGCAGCTTGCCGGTGTACTTGCGTTCCAGCGTCTCAGGCCGCGACATGTCGGGGAACTTGAGGCCTGCAAAGCGCGGATTGCGCAGAAACAGCGCGGCCTGATCGTCTGTCAGTGGTCCCAGCAACCGCTGCACAATATACAGCTGGTCGATGTCTGATTCGCCCGGAAACAGTGGCTGGCCATCCACCAGCTCCCCCATAATACACCTGCATGACGGTGGGTGCGAGCACACAGGTCAGGCAGGAAAATGTGGTCAAGAGCCAAATCACTTTAAGGTGATAATTCGTGGTCCCGCCCTATAAGAGAGTGTTTCATACCGCATCATGATCTGCATGCGCCTGCGTACATTAAGTATCATGCTTATCTACATCACAGTCCACCTTAGCTGCTGATCTGTGGCAGGCGCACTGTGCACCCACACAGGCGAAATGCTGAAACAGTTTCAACACCCAACTCCGAACTCCCCAGGCCCAAGGCGCTCAGGTGGCAGGCAACAACATCACGTGCATCACGTGCAGAAGGCATGCCCCTACCCCCACACATACACAGCTCTGCCTGCCCCCACGCAACACACCCGATGGCCCACAGGTCGACCTCCTTGCCGTAGCGCGTGGACCCGAGCAGCAGCTCAGGCGCGCGGTACCAGCGCGTGGACACATAATCGGTGATGTCCACGTCGCGTGTGGACGGCAGCTGCCGCGCAAACCCAAAGTCGCACAGCTTAAGCTTGCCTACGCCACCTGACCCTGGTGTCAAGCCGCCTGTGCTGATCAGCAGGTTCTCCGGCTTGATGTCCCGGTGCACGATGTTGTGCTGGTGGCACCACGCCACAGCGCGCACCAGCTGGAAGATGTATTGGCGCACCTGTGGCGCGTTGCGGAGGAGGGAAGGGAAAGGTTGCCACGCGCGTGTTGGGCCTCTAACAGCGAACATGACAACGTGGTGAGACTGGAGACTTTGCACATCGCACTGGATGCCACCGTACATTTGCATTGCAAATTTGCGATGCATGCAAGCAAAGCATTGTTTATAGGTGCCACACACAAACGAATTGGCACCACACCATCGGGAGCTGGTTCATGCTTACTGGCTGCACCTGGGCTGCACACCTGTTCCAGCTCAAGACCACCTGGATGCTCCTCCAGCACCTCAAGCAGATTCTTCTCAACATATTCAAACACCAAGTACTGCATTTGATATGCCATGGCATATCATAGATCAGTGCATGCATCATCATGAGGCTGGTTGAAGGTGATTGTACTTGCACTACGGTCTCAACCATGCAAGCAGGTGCACAAGCATGCATGCATGCCATGCGTGCATGGAGGATGTGCGTGACCCCACGCACCAGCTTTTGCTTCCGCCGAAATGCCTCCTTTAAGTTCACGATGTTCTCCTGCCGCAGAGCACGCAGCATCTTGACCTCGCGCAGCGTGGTCTTTCGCACAATTTCATCCTCTGCAATAACACCACATTATACGGGTCTGCGGTCTGAGCTGAGGACTGCCTCGAAGACGCGCGTTGGTTGGAAGGAAACATGCAGCTAGCCCCACGCGGCCCGCAACGCCGTTGTGCTTACCATCAGACTCCTTGAACTTCTTGACTGCCACAATTTCGCCAGTCTCTTTATTCCTGCACTTGAGGACAACCCCATAGGCCCCTTCCCCCACTATCGAAAGGACCTGCAGCGCACGAATGAATTCCCTCAGCACGCTGCGGTTGCGAATAGGACATGACCCAGTGGCGCAAGACACACACACCTCGTATTTGTTCATGTTGCTGCTTCGCGCTCGGGCATTTTGAACGTGTGAAAAAAGACGTAAACGCAATCCTGAAGGCCGACCATCATGTATGTGAGTGAGGGGCCATACTTGCACATGGTCTTGTGCAGAGCTGGTCTACAAACTCTGACTGGCTGCCGACCAACCTATGAGCATGGCCTCACAGATGTGCAAGCAACCAACCCGGCACAATGCGGTTCCTCCATTTGCAGAAGTCGGCCACCAAGTGCACTCAGTAAGCCGAGGATGTCCTTTCTTTGATGTGAGGTGAAGGCTGCAACTGCTGCCGCTGCTGTTTGTCTGTTAGTCCATTCATTGTGCTGTACTGTTGTGCTTGAAGCACATTATGTGTCCATTCCAGCTTCTGCAATCGCTGCGGCCAGGGCCTGATCTCGACCCTAGCATAGCACATCACTGCTGCCCGGCCAACGCAGCTTGCTGTTGAGCAGGCAGTCCTAAAAGGAGCGGGTCCATGTGGGCCTGGTACTTTGACCGCAGCTGAGCCACTGTTGCAATGATCATAGCACGTGTGGCATGAGGGATCTTGGTGTCCACCACACCCGCACCAAACGCGCGGATCATGGCGGGGACGTTCACGGCTATGTCCGTTGCAGTTGCATCAGCTGTGGCCAGGGCAAGCATGTGTGACAAGTCAAGCACGGTTTGAAGGTGGTGGATATCAAGATGCAAACACAGTAGATGTCCCTCACTGCATTGCACTCACCAAGCACCATCTCACACAGTGCGCGATATGCCACATGGACCTCGCCCCAGTCTTCTTTAGGCGGAAGGGCAGAGCAGTACACGGGCAGCACGGCACCCAGTGGGACCAGGCCACCGCCGTGCGGCGGTGCTGCAGCGGCCGCGGCCAGCAGTAGTCGCGCAACACACCCAACGGCATTGTCTCGTGTGCCTGCAGCCTCCTTTGGCCCAAAAAGTGGGTGTAGTGCCTGCAGCACCTGCGGCACAAACTGTGCAAATGCGGCAGCACCGCACCCCTCAAACAGCACTCCACATGCAAACGCAGCGTTCTGGCGGTTGACCGCGTCCTCACTGCGCAGCTCCCGGATGAGCAAGGGGATGAGCAGTGGCAGGTGCGGCACCATGTGCGCCTGCAGTGTGGACCACAGCCAGGTGCGGACATGGTTCACGGTGGTGGGTGCACAGGAACATCCAGCACACATACCAGCTGCTCTTGCAGAGGGCCAAGAGCCTGTGCACATAGGCAGCAGTGTGCCAGTCACTGAGTTGGCCATGGACAGTCAGGCCCAACAGCATGCCCACCCGCGTGTGCACACCTGCATGCGCTCTGCCACTTCTGCGATGCCGCCCACAACAATGCCACGTAGGCCCTCAGGTGCGCGCGGCTTCAAGCGTGACAGCAGCGCGGGCAGGTGCCGCGATGCAAACACAGGGGCGTACGTGTCTGCACCCGCAGCGCCTGCCAGCACGGGCAGCAGGTCGCAGGCGGCTGCGACAACGTCCTCCAGTGCATCACCAGCCTCCTCACCAGCCTCCTCACCCTCCTCCCCTTCCTCATCCGCATACACCTCACAGCATGGCGCTTCGCCGTTCAGCACGGCAGTCACAGCGTCTGAAATCTGCGCACGATGCAAAGTCAAGTGACGTGTTGGCTGTTCAGTGTTCACGCATCAGGATGCGTGAGGCACTGCACCCAGCTTCGTTCATATCAGCTCGCATTTGGACACTGACCAGCCTATAATCATCTACGACATGACACCCTATGGCCACTGCAGGTGGCCAGTCAGCATGCGCAGCACCAGGACATACCTTTTGCGCCTGTGCCGCCACAGGGCCCATCCCCACAGCACTCAGCACCTCCTTCCAAGCACTCAGCGCCGCGCCCACCACGCCGCAATCCTCGTCATCCAAAGCGTCACACAACGCCTCAGCTACCGGCCCGAGCGCAGCCTGCGTAGCCGCCGACACACCACCAGGTGCGCCAGGCGCAAGCGGGAACGCGCGGTGCGTGGCAGCAAGCAGCCGGCCAATTGCCTCACACGCCTGTGCTCACCATGCAACCAAGAACACAGGCAGGTTCCTTGAGCCTGTCGCAGCTGGTGAAATGGAACCATTTGGTGGAGTGACGATCTAAGACATGCACGCTGGCAAACAACGGCCGGGAGCCAACTGTCCACTGGCCGGGCAGCCCATCCCACCACAGCGCTATGTCTGTTGGTTTGCATGCAAACGAGGGCAGCACGTCGCACGTCCGAAGCCCTACCTGCACCCTCAGGTCTTCGTGGAACGCGTCCGCGCACGTCCGCGCCAGCTCCAGGGCACGCGGCAGGTACGGCTCAAAGCCAGGCTCCCCACTCGGCCCCGCCCCGCAACAGTGGTGTGCATACAGGCCCAGAGCATGCAGTGCAGCACACTTTTCATCCATCACCCCTGACCGCACACTCAACGACCGTGTGCGTGCCCTGTCCTCGTCCTCGCTCTCCTCCTCAAGCAGATCCCTGAATCCGGGGCTGCCCTGGCTTGGCCCCTCCCCTCCTGTCTCCTCGTCATCACTGCTGCCTCCAAGTGTCCCCTCGTCCTGCTCCAGCGACTGGAATGCCAGTGGCACCACCGTGGGCAGGTACGGCGCAAAACCAGTGCCTGTGGCCTGCAGATGTGTGTGATCATTCCGTCAGGGACGTGCACTATCGCGGTGGTATCATGGGTACCAGCAAAACCAGCTGCCGCAAGCCAGCGCACCTTGGCAATGCACGCCCACATGCCATGCGTGTACTCGCGCAGCTCGCTTGCCCCCAGGCCCCATCCGGCCAGCCCTGCTGCCATAACACCCGGCACTAGCGGCACCAGCGCACTCCCGGCCGTCCCCGCCAGCGCCTCCATCAGCAAACCCATGCACTCCGTCGCACGACACCGGCAGGGGAGCAGCTCCGTCCCCTGATCCGTACATGCACGTGCCAGGCAAAGGGATGGCATGGAGTGCAGTAGAATGCATGAAATGGTGGTGGATATGAAGCAGGCATTGCTGAACAGGGCATGCGCGCGAAATAATATGCTTGTGATGGCAGTTGTGAAACCAGAGGCAGGTGTGAGAGCTCAAAATATGAAGAACTGTGTGCTTTTCCATGCTCAACTTGTCCAGAAAGGACAAGGCTTTTCAGCGCAGCTGATGTGTACAGGGTGTCAAGAAGGAGGTACAGACCTGAAACAATGGGTCATAAGTGCCCACGACTCATTTGCAACTAGGTAACATGACGGCCTGTGCAGACGCAGCCCATGGTCATGCATGCCGTGCTCTTTCCCATTGTGCAGCTGTGCCGCACCTGCATGCCCATGAAGTGGTTGAGTGCGGGCAGCACTGCCGGCAGGTGCGGCTCAAAGTCGGCGCGCGCAGCTGCTGCGATGGATGCCAGCGCGCTCAGCGCCATCTCCTGCACGCTGGCCGCGCCCTTGTGTGCTCCATGTGCCAACACGCCCACAAGCACCTCGGTCAACTACGTGTGATGATGTGTGCATGGGGTTTGAGCATGAAGTGGCCCAGAGCATGAATGTGCCCCAAGCCGCCAAAGGCACACGTTTCTGTTTTCATGCATGAGGAAATGTTCAATGGTGCATGCAGGGAAAAGTGTCTGGATCTGTGCGCCACCACATGAGCACACCTTGGGCATGTAAGGCGCGATCTGCTCCGGCTCCATTGCCTCACAGAATGTGTCCAGTGCATAGCAACCGCGCTCCTGCACACTTGAGTCCTGGTCACCCATCACGCCCAGCACTACAGGCAAAACCTCAGCATAGTGCTCTACCTGCAGGCGCAGTAGGATTAACAAATAGGCTTCCTTCATTTCACAGGCAGGGTTGTAGGTGAGCACGGAGCAATGTGCATGCCTGCAGTGTCAGAGGCTGCGCTATGAACAAGAGATGGCATGTGAGTAGGACGCACCACATTGTTTGCCATAAACTCAGCCATCTGTCCCATGGCAAATGCAGCCGCACCACGCACGCTGCGGTCCGGGTCCTACACACACGGCAAGAACCAGCTATATGATTGTGGCATGGCTGGTGCCTGAACTTGAATACCCTGCTGCTCATGCCCACATCTCTAACAGATGTGCAACAAGTGCAACATCTGGCAGGGTGGTTCTTAACGCACAAAACAAAAGCGATGTACACTGCATTGCTCCTTACTTGTGTTCTTCCTTCACAGCCATGTTGAGGAATGCAAAAGAATCAAATGGGCTCCCAGCACATTTTCAGCAGGTCTACAGGACATGCACATGGATGATGCCATAATGACACACCCACGAAGCTCGAGCGCAGGTGCCCATGCTCGAATGGCGGTGCATTTTAACCAGTGGGGAGTTTACAGGCGAGTTGGTGTGCGCGCCTGGCCGAGCCAAGGCTCGCCCCCGGCCCCCCCCCCCCCTCTGCGTGCAGGTGCTTTACCTTCATGCCCTGCAGAACCAGCGGCAGCACGTCAGGCAGTCGCTTGCCCATGGCCTCACTGCAGCCTTCTGCCATGACCGCGAGTGCCGTGAGACTCCCGCAGCGGGTAGGTGCTTGCGGCGAGCGTGCTGCCATGGTTGCACAGCTCAGCACCTGGGGCAGCACATGTTGTGATGGCAGGTGCAGCGCCAGCGTGTCCAGCACCTGCATATAGCATACCGAGGATGGGAACTTGGGGCACTGTAGGGGTTGCGGGTTGGGGGGCCGTAATGCAGGTCAAGGTTGCATCAGGCGCGCTCCTTTGTACAGCACATCAGTCCTTGCACATGGGTTGTCCCTTCCCTCTCGCACAGACAAGCCTCTGAAGTTCTAACACACATGTGCAGCACGCACCTGCGCTGCCATGGAGCGTGGTGTCAGCGTTGCTGCATCATCCTCAGCTGCCGCACCGCCCTCTGCTTCTTCGCATGCCATCACACACAGCGCCTCCACAACCTTGTGCAGCACCCCCTTGTTCTTGGCCAGCTGCTTTGGCTTGTAGCGTGCTACCCAGCTCACAACCTGCCATGTGAAAGGACAGCAGCTCGACGAGCTCGTGTGTACAAGTTGGCAGCAGTGACCCGTACAAGTTGGCAGCAGACCCGACACAGAAGCGGGCAGCGCAAATGCAATACCTGCAGCGCCTGCTCGCGTGTCTCCAGCTCAAGGGTACGTGCTGCGCCCAGCTCAGTGCACATCAGCACCACAGCGCCCTGACGAGAAGTATGAGAAGGCAGGCACATGTGTATTGCTTTGAGGAAGCAAGCCTGAAGCTTCAGCACAAGTTAATATCATGCAATTGTGCGGTGCGGATTTTGAGCACCACGAGGGTGCACAGTGTCAAGACCTTGCGGCAGCGGCACGGAGTGCACCATTCAACTCCCCTTCCCCCTTCAGCATTTCACGCACCAGGTGAGGCGCCAGCAGCGGTGCAGCAGCCTCCACACACTCCACCAGCAGCTGGCACACGTGCACCGCGTCCTCTTCATGACCCCCGCTTGTGCCTGTGAATGGTGCATCACACAGGGCAGCAAGTGCAGGCATGCAACCATATGATCACGGATTTTTAACACCTGAATTGCTTACTGGGCAGGCAGTACAATACATGTCACCAGCAACCAACCTCTGCGTGCACATTCCATCATGGCCGCCACCAGCCCATGGAACGCCACCACCTCGGCCTCGCCTCCGCCTGCCACCAGTCCAATCAGAGGCTCCACAGCACGCAGCGCCGCAGTGCGCACGTGTGGCGAGCCATCACCCAAGCCAGTTGCAATGACACCAATCAGTGGCACCAGTGCAGGTGACAATGCCTCACCTGTGTCCAGTATGTACAGGCAGGACCAGCACTTTGCAACAGGTGTTCGGCTGCCCTGGATTCTGTGCGCAGACGCCATCCTGCACGCCATACGATGGCACTGTGTTATACCACCTTGCCCCCATGGCCTGCTGCTTGTGCGCGCACCTATGACCTCTGCAAGTGATGCAAACAGCAGCAGTGCCAGCTCACGGTGGTCCGCACTGCCGCCTTGGCTCCACTGGTGCAGGACGCCAAGCAGCTCCGGCCATTCCTCCCGGGGCAGGCTGTGCTTAGCGATCACTGCTGCCACATCTGCCACAGCACGGCGCACTGCATGCACTGGCTCTGCTGCTATCAGCTGTAGCAGCAGCGCCTGTGTGGTGCGGCGCATCTGCAGACAGGCAGGCCGTCATGCTGATGGCATGAAGGTGCCACGCCACGCCTGCCTGATCCACTCAAACACCACTGTGCAACAATAGCGTCCCATGCGCGCACCATGCATGCATGCAACACTGTTGCTGCGGAACGGTGCTGCACATGATGTGCTGACTGCACATACCTCAAGAGTGAAGTGCATCCAAAGTCGGGTGATCCGCTTGCGCAATAGCACTGCTGCCAGGTGGCGAACCTCTGGGCTCGCAGCATGCTGCATCCGCTGCAGTAGCTCCGGCACCACCTCAGGCTTCAGCGCCAACGACTTGAATGCTTCCTCTGCCTGCTGGCGCGCCTGCACGTTACGACCGTCAACATGGGTATGGCATGCTGTTAGCCAACAAGCTATTGTGTTTGCCGCCGGCGCGATCACAAAAACTTACAGCATTGTCGTGTACGAGGCATCCCGCAAGTATTGCATCTAAATCCATTTGATTCGACCAGCGCGGACGTAGTGCCTGGGCATGACATCGTGCTCCTGTACCCTAAACCCTCAAGTTTGACTTGACTTGCCCCCGCACCATTCCATGTGTGCTCCAGCGTGTAGAAACCTGAGTAGTGCAGATGCTTACAGCTCACCTTGCTCTGCTGCTCTTGACATGGAGAGCAATGTGAGACGGCAAGCAATCTACAGAGGCTGAAGGCCATGTGACACTCAGGTGCCAGAAACCTGAGAGGGAGTTCAACAAGCATGCGTGGTGCAGTGAGTTGCGTGCGGCGTGCAGGCGCTTTGGTGGCGGTGCTGTCTCAGCTTTGGAGCCTGTGATTGCTAGCACTCGAACGGTGGATGTGGGATCGGCCATGACAGGATGGAAGCAGTGGTGGGTGCAGGGCCTGAACAAAGAAAACTGGGACCCCAGGAGTTTGCAGGTGGGGAATCACGGGAGGGCAGGGGGGCGCAAGCTTGCCACATACAATGCGTATTTCAGTATTTCACTATTTCTAGATTCGGGACTTGGGGAACTGGTGGCAGCTGCCAAACTACCTTTCTGCAGTGAACCAACTGCACAGGGATGCGTCTGGTGTTTGATTCCATCACCACAGCTGAATTGAGGCAGGGTCCCTACACGTTGTCTAGTGGTGCTTAGGCGTGGTCACACCACCCATGTGCAGAACTGTCGACCCACTCTCTCAACTTCTTTGCTGGCTAGCCCGGTTGAAACCGGCTGTCGGGCTTAAGGACTATGCTGGATACGGGTGTCAGGATGACACCAACAAACTTGGGATGCTAGATGCTATAAGGCACGC
>QAXD01000004.1:16681-28392 GCA_004335575.1 Haematococcus sp. NG2 | reverse complement strand
TGGAACATCATGCAGCGAGCACGCAAGAGACAAGTGCGTCTCAAAGCGTGGTTTGCTTTGAAAAAGCTGGCTAAAAGCAAGTGCCTCTGCTCAGTTTTGAAAATGCAGGCCAAGTCAGATTGCTCTACAGCCCCAAACCCACAGAGATAAGTGAGCATGTCTATGATTAAACCATCCCTTGCAGCCCCACGCCTCTTGGCAACACACCATGCCTGGCTCCGGGTGCCCAATGACAAACACCTTGCCCTCGGCCTTGAGCGTCTGCAAGTCCGCCTCGGCTTTCAGGTATGTGGCCTTGAGAGTGGAGAGAAGGGCAGCACGGCCTTTCAGGTCGCGCACGTAGTTGAGCAAGCTGACCTTGTCCCGCACCCCTTCAATCTCTGGCCGATACGTGTACCATCCTGCAGGAGCAGTGGGCTGGGGCTTGGCTGCTGCTGCAGCTGCAGCTGCCGCGAACGAGGCGGCCCCCTCATACACTACACGTGGGTGTGTGTGAAGTGCGCGTAGTAGCTCAAGATCTGTTGCCAGGTTGTGCTGTGTGCGCTGCAGGATCTCCAAAGGTGTGAGCTGTGTGCCATTGTGGGTGTGCAAGCAGTCAAGAACATCTTTAACACGCTTTGCTAAAACGGCTGTAGTCGGGTCCAGAGGGGCTGCGCTTGCATGCGTTGACGCCGCTAACAAGCCGGCTGTAGTTGCAAGCTTAGTCGCAGGCACGTAGGCGTTCACAGCACCCTGCAGCATGAGCCCGAGCGTACACATGCCATCACATGCTGACGACACAAACATGGCTGCATGGGTACGTTGTGCCTGCATCTGTGCACACATGCAACCATGTGCACACCTTCAGCTTCAGCTTGACTTTACCACCATCCGGTTTGCTGGCATCCTCTGAACCTGCAACCACTGGTCCAGGTGCTGGCCGCTTGCGTTGTGCCTCGCTCTGTACAAGAACATCTTGAGCCCGTGCTTGGCCTTGCTCGTACTGAGCGAGCATCGTCTGGAGTTTTGGGTTCATCGACATTGTGGCAGGCTGCAGATCTGATATACCAAGCAAATGTATTACATGCAAACCTTCATACCATAAAACTCTACAAATGCTGGCCTCTCTGTGGCTTGGTTCATAATAAGCCCTAACCCTAGTTCATGGTTTGGGTCGCAGTCATGCAAAATGCGTTAACAAGATTCATGCAATGAAGTTCTTCCTGTTCGCTCGAGTCGCTCATCCCGTAATGTCATGATCCCACTTGCTATTATCTCTCCTATAATACTCGGTCGTTAGTGCTAAAAACACGATTATGCCAAAGCGCACTACGCTCACGTTCACAAGCGAGGATGCCCCTGCCACTGGCGAGGAGCGCCTGTTTGTTTACTATTGCAAGTACACCGGAAAGCATGCTTTCACAATAGGTGCGTTAGTCAAATCTGTGCAGGAAGCAATGCCATGGCGCAGGCCATAGTCGTTCTGCAACCGGGGCTATTATGCAGATTGCGACATCGACAAGCTGCCTCGTCGGCGAACTGATGGCTCGCGTATCATTGATACAGAGCAGCACACTGTGAAGCTGTACACATCAGATGGAGGCAGCAAGCTCATCAAAAGGTGTGCAGGATGGTGTTGGGTGTGCCACTCTGCGAACATACGATGCATGGGGACAACATGATTGCATTGTCATGGGCAAAAAGACATCACAAACTGGCCTGCGAATGTCAACAGGTGACCCTGAGACATTATGATGGATTGATGATGGCTGTATGGCATGTATGCAGGATGGCGCATGGCATGATGGCAGTGTTGAATGCACCTGTAATGAATGCAGCACCCAATGTTGCGTTTGTATCTTGCGCTGCACAACATTCAACGCTGGGTGACCCTTCACACCAACAGCTTTGGAGAGCTGGCCTGATTGGTGTGCTGCTCACATGGTCCTAATGCTGCCATGGCCGTTGCAGGCACAATGGAAACATTGAGCGCCAGCACCGCTTGAACGTGGGGGCGCTGCCGATCGGGTACAGGTGTGTGGTACGTGCATATGGTGGTGCTTACTTGTTGATGTACATGGGCCCTTTGCCTGACTGCTGGACTTGACTGATGTGCACATTCGCATGACTACACTGCATCCCTGTGCAGAAGCGAGAAGGATGGGCAGTACATATACATCCTGGCTGATGCCGTCGTGACATATGTCAATCAGGCAGTCATTCGTGGTGACAAGGTCTTGGTACCACCTTGCATCAAGCCACACAAGGCAACAGGTCAGTTTGTATGCACAGCTCTTATGCGAGCAGTCAGCAGTGTGTGCATGATGCACGGTGGACCACTTGGGGTGAGAGTCTGCTGTGCACGCAGCATGGCAAGGCACAATCCGGATGTGCTCATTGCACTGCAGATCGTTTTAAAGAGCGGATTGCCCCAGGCTGTTGCTATGCTGAAGCTGATTTGCTCTGTTGGTTTATGAATGCTTTTGCATGGCCATGTATCAAGGCTTTGTGCGTTTCACGCCCATTCAGGTGGGACGGAGGTGCGGCTCGAGATAGAGGACCGCGTGCACCGACCAGCTCTTGTGAAGATCACTGCGGACCACGTGCGCATCCACATCACATCCAATGCAGCAGTGCCAGAGGCAGTGCAAGCAGTAAGTATTGCTTTTTCCTGCGAGTAGAGTACAGGGTGTTTTGGGGCTTCTATGAAGGAGGGTGTGGTAGCAAAGCCACGCAAGACCGGATGCACACGTCACACCAGGATGAGAGCATTGCTTGCCGCGTGCAGCTGTGAATGGATGATAGGAATGGCCTCCACCGCATACCGGCCTCTTGCGTGCTCCCATTCATGTTAATCAAAACCATGTTGAGAGCAACACATGTGGATGGCAACCATGTACGCACATTGCAGGAGGTGTTGCAAATGATGGGTAAGGCCCTGAACGCACGCCTCACTCAGCTCCAGCTTCTCCGGGGCAGCCGGTCTCGGCAACGCTTCCTGGTGGTGGAAAACATGACTCCTGAGGAAGTGTTTGAGAAGCTGCAGGTTTGTTAGCCACATAAGCTCCTGCGTTGCAGCACTTGCCGTGTGCTGAAGTGGTTGGGGTTGCCTGCGCTGGCGACCATCATTTAGGGCACGGCAAAGCACTTGATGTTGCTGCACGGTCCTGCCGGGCTGCTGACGCACACTTTCTTTCTCTGTATGCAGGCCTCAATGGGGCGCATTGCGACACAGGCTGATGCAGACAACAGGGCTCTGGGCACTGGGCGCTGATGCGTCTTGCCGTTCGACTGCCGTGCAACCACAGCAGCGATTGAGCTGATCGGTCGACCAGGGTGGGCAAATATGGCATCTGATTATGTGACATGGGCTAGCAAGGCCCACGATACAATCGTTGCATGGCACACAATTGCAGCACGCTGTTGAGCACCAGATGGCGACTGAACGATGTGTTTTGTGAGTGAAGATGAATTGAACGTGAATGCTGAGATCTCGGGATATCGGCTATCTCAGCTCGTGCGGCTTCGTGCAATTTGGAGTCTCTGTTCATCCAGGCAGTACGATTAGGAGACGTTACAGAACAGGGAGCAGGTAACAGGCGTACATTTCCGCCACAGTGCAGCGCTGATATTGTCAGCAAGCTGTGCACGGCACGTGGAACATGGTGCTGTGGACCTCCTTATGGTCAGGGACGCTCCGTTGAACAAATGGTTTGTGGAGCTTTGCTGCAAGGCACCAGGCAAGCTGGCTCGAACATCTGTGCATATATGCTCATGGCTCTCGCCAAGCACGATCGCACCGCTTTAGAACTGCCTTATGTTGATCAAGCAGTGTACGAGCGAACCATTTCCCAGTCTGCTCTCAGTTCTCCCTCTTGAACCAGCTCGATGCGAAATTGCGCACCACCTCTTTGCCATGTTTTAACCGCGCTTATCATTGCGCAGGCCATTAAGGGTTTGGGCCAGATGCATCACAAGTTGGCATCCTGTTAGTGCCTGGCCTGCAGGAGGTGATGGTGCAGGAGGTGCATCATACAGGCATGCTGCAGTGCAGTCTGGTGGAACTGACGATGCACATATTCCCCCCATGCGTGCTCATGCACTGTTGGTTTCTTGTTATGCTCATGTCTCGACTGCTGCCACAAACGTTGCATTGATTGCTGCTGGCACAACTGCAGGCCGCAGCTATGATGGCATGTGGAGCGCACATCAGGATGCTCCTCAACCACGGAACGCCATAAACAAACCTCAGGTTAGGTGGCATTTACCATTCCTGCTGCTTCACCAAAGGCTGCAATGCATGCTGATTTTGCATGTTTCAGATGTTTGGGCACAGAGCATATATCCGAATATCTCCTGTATATCCGCACGATGTGCTGGGTGATTGAGCGCTGAACGCTGCCATTCGACCTCTTCTGCTACTGAGAAGCGGCACAGTAAAGCTCATTATCAGAGCTTATCTGCTTATGATGAACCTCAAACACATGCACCCGCACTGCATGCTTGGGCCATGCTGCTTTTCTGATCGGTTGTACACTCTATGCCTGCAGGTTGCATGGACACATCGTCTTGCGGCGTGTGTTGTAATGCTGTTGCTTGTGAGCCTGTCGTGGGCTCTGCACCTGCATGCTGTCAGCAAGCAGAGTGCTGCTGCACATACGTTTGAACTGTACTTCGCCCTACTGTTTATGGCGTGGACCGTGCAGCGCCTGGTGCATAAGACTCGCACTTTCTTCGAGCAGCAGCCCAACCCCACCAAGATGTTCCCAGCGGCAGGTGAGGTTTCAGGCGGTCCATCCACACCGCCAGGTGGCCCTGCAGTACCCAAGATGTTAGACACTGAAGTATGAGGCCAGCAAAACGCACACAGCTGCAGCCATTGTCTGGGCAAGCACAGTGCATGAGGATCTTTGGTGGCACGTGCTGGCAGTGTTTTGGTTAGCAAGACTGCAGCTGGCTTGCTCTTTGGTTCCAGCATGTCTGGTCAAAACCGTGCTTATGCTTGCATTTTCGCCTCTGCAACCACAGGTGGGATGTCTCGGACCTTACTTTTGGCAGCTCCAGTTAGAAAGCAGCACAAAGTGTGCATCAAGATCGCAGGGCCATGGGTACCATCGGACATGCCGCAGGACCTGCAGGAACGCTTGTCTTGTGCACTAGCAGCGGCACCACTTGCTGCTGGATCTTGGCACGTGCTGCGCGCAGCAGTTCGCCCTGGATGTGTTCGCATCACTCTGGATGTGCTGCACGATCCTGCAACCAGCCAGCTGGAGGTTCTGCCAGCAGCACCTGCGCAGCGGCATGCCACCCTTCAGCAGCGCTTGGGCAGCCGGAAGCTGATTAATGTGAACATGCGGATCCCACCAGACGATCCATCATATACCACCTTGGGACTCCTGGCTGAAATGACTGCGGTGAGTGTCACCAAAATTTGATCAGCCAGGAACCAATTTGCAGCTGGGTCACAAAACAGTGTGATATGGTGCATAAACCATGTGTGTTCCGTGCTGTCCATAGCAGCATGTACACGGCCAGTCCTGATGTGAACTGCTGGGTTGTACTCCGAGGTTGTAATCCTTCACACCTGCACGCAGCACCCAACCGGTGTGCTTCAGTGTGGTGTGATCGTGTGCAGAACTGCAAACAGGACCAGGAGCTCATACTGTGTGGCATGCATATGCAGATCAAAGTGCTGGACTACCTGGGGCTGTCTGGACCAGGTCTGCAAGACGGTGTCAAGGTGGGTACCCGAGTGTGCTCTTCAGTGCGTAGCTGTTTATGGTACGGGGACTGCGCCACAATGCATGCTTGCATGCGTACTGCTTGCATCAGAAGTGAGGCATCAGCTGTCATGGACTGCAGTCTGTTAAACTTTGGTGCTGCGCAGGTGGCTGTGCAAGTGGAGCAGTTTGTGTGTGTTGCAGTGTGGAGCTGTGCCAGCAATGCATGGATGACGCGCTCCTGGGTGCTCCCCTTTGCAGCCCACAGCCTGCCACTGTTGCAGGCAGCAGGCCCCCTGGCGATGGCAGCTAACAAAGCTGCAGCACTTGATAGTATTGGCATCGCACGGATGTTGATTCAGGTGGGCATGGTATGTGGCTGGGTGGTGCTTGGCTATGATCCGCCAGCCCCTGACCAGCATGAGGCACAAGAAGATGGCTGCCTCATCTTTTCACCGCATGCCCAAGCTTGCGGAGACATGCCGCACCTGTACGAGGCCGGGCCTGTCGCGCGTGGTCAGTGCACAGTTCACGTGTCGTGGGGCGGCCAATACCTGCGCACGCGTGTGGTGGGTGTGCAGCCAGTCAGCACGACACCAATGCAGGTGTGCACTACCACCACTACTGCAGCTGGACGACCGTCACCACCAAGATCCTTAAGGCCGTTCAGTGGAGAACCAGCCCCTTCTGCTGCTGCTGCTGCAGCCAGCATCGTGGCCAATGCAACGGCAGCCACCTGTGAACCCCAGAGCAACTCAATCGAACCCATGGTGGAGCAGCAGTACAGTACACGCGGCAACTTGACACATCCGCCTGCAGCAGACCTGCATGCTCACCTGCAATCTGCACGTCAATCCTCCCACTGTGGTGTGGACCAACCTCTGCCTTCGGTTGCATCTATCCACTCAGTGGTGAACACGGACGTTGAGATGCGGAATTCTCACGCCCTCATAAACTTTGCCAACACCTGTGTGGGCGCTCAGGGTGTGTCTGATGCCGTCCCTGCTGGCTACAACACCACTGCTGTGCCATCTACACGCGAGCTCCTGCATATCGAGCCCTCAGCGCAGGAACATTGCAATACCAGTGCGGGCTGCAAAAGCGGTGGCGCATGTGCTGGCGTGCCCCTTGAGCCACCTCCTTCACAACACAAGAACGCATCAACCAAGCTGCATTTGGGCCCACCGACTTCAGAGCCTCTACATGTACTGCAACCTTCACTTGACTGGTCACTGGCCAGCCCGTTCAGTGGCAGTGCAGGCCTCGCACCCATGCCGCTTTCAGTGCTCCCGCCTGCCCCAGGTCAGTCCATGGCATGCTCTGCCCTTTTCTCAGGCTATCTATCTACAGCGCCAGGTAGTCTCCTGAGGTTGGGGATGCTTGTGGCCGTGTCTTTGGTTGTTCTAACATGTGGTGGTAAGTGCCGCAGTGTGGTGTGCACGCAATACATGGATCTGCCGACTCCCAGCTCATGTGGCTGTGCTGTTGTGAGCAGGGCCAGAGTCTGTCTCCACGCGTGGTCAAGTCCCAGGCGCAGGTATGGTTCCGCCCGAAATGCCGCTGGGCAGGCTGACCAGCAGCACGCTGCCGCAGCCTGAACTGTTGGCTGCTGAGGAGCAGCAGCTGCAACTTGAGCAGGAGGCGCATCCTATCGACGGTGCTTGCCCATCCATCAACGTGGATGGTGTACCAACTGTTACCGCCATGTGGGACGGCGCCCGTGGCTGTGATCAAGTGCTGCTGGATGTAGAGGTGGAGGTGCCGTTGGTGGCCGCTGATGCACGACGCACAGCCGCTGGGGCTCCAGAGGGCGGGAGGTGTGTGCTGGGACACGTGGAGGTGGAGCTGTGGCATGGTGGCCTCCTGCTCAGCAGTACAACCTGCGCACTGTTGTGTGTGAATGGCGGCACCGCGGGTGTTGAGGCGGTAGTGGTTGAGCTGGTGCCTGTCGCATCATCACGCACAACGTCGCGGGCAAGTGTGCCGGACGCGGGCGCAGCCGCACCAGAGCCCATCTACGAGCCAGTGCACATGCTGGCAAGTAGTGGCAGCCTGAGCCTGCCAGGAGATGGGTCATGCAGACACACGCCACTGTCAACTGTCATGGAAGTGGAGGAGTGCAGCAGCTCTGTGGGGCAACTGACCACCACAGGCATGTCATCGCTGCAAGCAGCAATTCTGGGCCAGCATGACACGGTTGCTCCGGTTGGCATGTCTCATGCACCTGCACCATGCCAACCCATAACTGAGGTGCCCAGGATTCAGCTTGAGGATCCCTGTGACTCAGCTGCTCATGCGGTGTTGCTTGACACCGCTGCGCGCTTTCCGTACAGATGTTCTCATGGAGATGGGGCCTCTGCGCCGCCAGCACCACAGGTTGAAAACAACTGTGGGGCACTTACAGCAAGCATTGAGAACGTCACCAATGTGCCAGAGGTGGTACCCTTGGCAGCGGCCGAGCTGGTGCTGACGCCAACCTCCGCACCGGTACTGGCGCTGCCACCACATTTGCATCATCAGCCATTGCTGCAACTGCCGCTGCCTCCGCCGCCGCCGTTGCCACCCCCCTTGCAGCAGCTGCAGCAGCACCAGCTTCAGCTGCAGCAGGTCCCAGCACTGCATCACAACACACAGCCGCACGCCTTCCAGGCCACAGCAGCTGTGCTGCATGCAGCCATTGCAATGACCATCACAGTGTGCCTGGCGCTGCACAGCAAAACGGCTGCTGGCACGAGCTGGCTAGGCGCGTTTGCAGCTCTGGTGCTGGAGCCATGCCTTGCGCACCTGGCTGTGTGTCTGTGGGCGTGGAGATCTGTACGCCCCAGGTCGCCTGTGGTGCAGCAGGCACCACATGACCACATTGCGCAAGTCTGTACGCTACTTGCTGCACTGCGGTCAGCACTCTGCTCAGCTCATGTGGCTGGGGTGTATGTGGGCATGTGGCAGCTGGTCCCGACGCCGCATCACCGGTTCAGCTCAGTGGATAATGTTGTGCATCAATGCATCGCAGACAACACTTGTGGCCCAGCTCATGTACCAGGTGTCTGGTTTCCGGGTGTGGTGCACGTGTGCACGCTTGTGGCAGGGGCACTCCTTACGAGCCCAGGGCCATGCAATCAGGTTCACCGCGGCGCACTTGCTGTCTGGCGCGCGGCCAGCATTGTTGTGCAGGCGCTGGCGGCCCACCTGTATATGGGCCAGGTGGTGGAGGGTAGCAGCACTGCCAGCACGTGCGTCGCCAGTTCCTTGCTGGCAGATGGAGCAGGGACACTGGTCAGGGGTGTTGCTGTGCAGGCGCTGCTGATGTTCCTGGGCTTCCTTGTCTTATCATCAGTATGTGACTGGGTACGGGAGGTGCGCAGCCAGCAGCTGCAGGGTCGGCAGGCACCACAGCAGGAGGTGCGCTGACGCCAGGCTGAAGACACAATGTACTTCACCACCACACATCCACAGACTGGTTGGCTTTGATTTGTTGTGCACCCTTGAAAAGGATAGCTGTGGTAGAAGCGTCTGATGATCAACGGGTGAGGAAGGTCTTCTGTGCAGACAAGCGGTTGAAAACCTTGTTGTTCGCTTTTGCTGCTTGAATTGGGATGGACAGTGGGCTAAGATGAGGGGACAGCGCATGGAAGGCATACCCGTCAATGCTACTGGTGCTAATGATGGCAAACTGCGGCAGCCTGGAAGCGGAGAAAGCGGGTGAGGTTGCTTGCAATGAGGTTGACCAAATGTCGTGAACGGGGCTGATAAGCATCATGATCAGTGCACTCCGCCTTATGGATTGTGTGACGCGTTCTCTTCACTGGGCAGGAATTAACATGCGGACCTTGGCTCGGCCTGGCTCAGAGGCCCAGCCAGTGACAAGGGCAAGCTACACAGTTGTTTGCAGTCGAACAATACATTGTGATAATAGCATGTCCGCATGATCTGTCCGGCTATGTTCTCATGTCACCTTTCTTTGTACAGACCAAGTTATGCAGTTGAGCGCCAGTTCCATGTCCATGGTGCTTGAATGAACTGCGTGCATCTCATGCTTGCACATGCAGCTTGCATGCAGCTGACAGCTCGCATAGCACAAGCACGCTACAGCACCAAAATCTCTGCACGCTTTTAAATGTACGAAAATATTCATGATCCACATCTCTGTGCAATATGATAAGTTGTAGTCACGAACAGAGGAGCTTTACTCAACAGCATAAAAAACGCGGAGAAACATGCATTGTGGAGCGTGGCCACGCAACTGCGATCTTGCACTTCCACCTGTGTGATACCCGAACAGAGCGAAAGTCAGCACAATACGCCGACCGCAGTGCTGTTATCTTGTACGATTTTGGTTACTGTTGTTATTGTCAGGAGCATCACTTTGGCAAGCCGGTACTATGACGCCTTCTGCTCTGCTTGACCCACATCTAAAACGAAAGACCATTGAGGTGAAAACAGTTGTGCTTTGGATTAGTGGGCTGCGGAGCTGGGTTTTATGTATTTCCCCCTTCCCTGCAGCTGTCACAAGCCATGATGAAAGCAGTTAGAGAAGAGCAGTATGATGATGCTCTTCGGCTTGCGCTCTCAAGTGAGTAGCGTGGGCAGGGTTTCACTTCGCTCAGGCCGAAGCTTAGATCAGCGTTGCATCATGTGCAGTTGCCGAAACCGACCCTGGCAACGCGCTTGCGAAGGAATTCGTGACAGTGCTCCAGGAAAAGCTGGCCTTGGGTGAGAGCTTTGCGCTGCAACATGCCTTTGATGTTGGCTTTGCATAGTGTATATTTGATATACCGTACTATATCAGAAAACCGTAATAAGGGTTGGGTTTCAGCATCAACATGGCCAACATGCTGCTTGCATGCAGATGATGATGACGACACAAGTGAGACCGAGGGGGAGGGGGAATCTGATGGCGGGGGCGAGAGGAGCGACGATGGAACGGAGACTAGCACTAGCTCTTCAGGGTCTGAAGATAGCGATGGTGAGGAGGATGAGGAAGGGGAGGAAGATGACAGCATACACGAAGCTGCCGGCGAGGCTGGTGCAACAGCACATGCACCCATCAGCAGCATGAGCGCTGGGGCACAGGTGCGGTGGCCTGCCCACAGATCTGTTGCGGCAGGCAGTGGAGCCACTGCACATGCAGGATGTTGCCTACCAAGAAGTGTACCCAGCCGGTCGAGTCCTGTTCTGCACGCGCAAGTGCAGGCCTGCGCTTCTGTATGTGCGCAGGGCAATGTCAGCGTAGGGCCAGATGGCAAGCTATGGGTGGAGGACCTGAGCGGGGGCCTGGGCTCGCTACGGCTGGATACGTCCAGCCTCAAGCTGTCGCACGCTCAGCGTGCTGCACTGCGCTCGAGGCTGGTGCGCAGCATTCGCGAGCTGCGCGCAGCTGAGCACACAAAGAAGCTGGCAGAGGACGACCCACTGTTGGGGGCATAGATGCTACACGTGAATACACAGCAACACAGAACATGCCTGTTGGCACGCTTGCCATTGTGCGTGACAGGGTGAGGACACACAGGCTGTTGGCTGACTCGTGATGAGAGTGTTGCACTGGACATGGGGAGCACTCTGCACCACTCTATATGTTGAGTAATGTACATGCTGCTGCACACACCGTGCACACTGTGCACATGGGAAATGCTGTGCCAACTATTCGCCTGCCTCATGCTCGTCATCCCCTCCGCTAAACAACAATGCAATGCAGCTTTCAGCTGCCTGTCAGAGCCTGACAAAGCGGAGTAGGGCGATTTAAAGGGCCATCTTTAAGTACGAAGCTGGTTGAAGGTATCATAATGCAAACCAAACCCTCTGCAGCGAGAACCCTAAGCCATACTGATGTTCCTGTGCCCCAAACCAGCAGCTGCGTTCCTATCAATGTAATCAATAAGATCATGTGGTGCAGAGGACCCTGCAGGGACATCTGTGCTTGCGATGCACATGCTGTGCATGCATGGACCGTGCTGTCCTTAATAATAATAATAATAATAATAATAATAATAATAATAATAATAATAATAATAATAA
>QAXD01000004.1:0-16505 GCA_004335575.1 Haematococcus sp. NG2 | reverse complement strand
GGGGCGGGCGGGATGGGCGTCAGGCCCGGGAGCCCAGGGGATGGGTGGTGCGTCAAACCAGCTGCGCCTGTGCAGTGCGCACCACTTCCAGAGTGCAGGGCATAGGGAGCAGCATATTACGCGTCAGGATCAGGCAGCTTGACCACACAACCTCCTCCACCCCTCTCTGTTCTGAGCCAGCTTGTACCATGTACCCTGAATCCCTAATTGCACCTAATTGCGTGCTGTCCTTGCATGTAATGAATTATGGGGCTTCGTTGCATTACCAACACGGCTGTTGTGCCCAGTGCAGCTTGCAGCATCGCACCCCGATCTTCCTTGTGCAGACAACACACGATGTAGTGTGAAGTCCTGCTGAAAATGCTCAGACACCAACATGCAGAGATGCCATCGACCTCCGGCATGTTGTTAGTCAATACTATGACTATGCGAGACAGGAGCTCTTTACGTGTGTATGATGATCAGGTTGAATTCATCAGTGAGTAGCAGATCGCATACAACTGAGAAAGCTAAGAAGCTGTTGAAAGTATTGACAGCTGCGCGGGCCACATAAGGATGCAGCCCTGAACTGTGCAAACCTGGTCACTGAGATGGTTTTGGGGCATGCCGCATGCTGGAAGCAGACATCTCTTAAATTGGGAATGATACAGAGAAGATCAGCATGGCCCTTGCGCAAGGATGACATGATGGCACAAAAGCACGGCATGCATGGCTTGTGGGCAAGCCTGTACCGCCTGAGTGTGTATGTGAAGGCCTGTGTTTTGGTGTACGTATGTATCAGCGGATCTATGTATATACGGTATCTGCATATCTACACCCCTCCCGGTCACCCGGTGTGTTTCTGGCCCACACGATGTATGCTGTGGTGCACTTGTGCATATGTTGATTGCTGCCAGATTGGGAACACTGACTGTTACAGGACACACCTGCAACAGGTTCGTAGGCCCATGGGCTCAGCAAAAAGTGCCAGGCTAAGAAATGTCTGCGACAGGGCCTAGCGAGGTCTGACTGCACAGCCAGCACGCATAGATGGCACACTGATGCACAGAAGGACCGCGGCAAGGGACACGGCGGGGTTGGCATGCACCATGTGCAAGCGATAAAATGGGCCCAGCCAAATACTGCTGATGCACATGAAGCCATGTCACCTGCATTCAATCATGTTCGCTGTCAACATATGGCAACCTTTTGAGATGTGTCCTGGCTGCGGGAGCTCAGTCATGTTGCGCGCACACAAGCACGAACCGTGCCTGCGCCCGCCAGCGTAACTGCACTACAGCATTTCAGTGCTCCACCCTTATCTCTACTTGACGTATACACTCAGTGCTCCAGCGATGACGATGACCAGAAGCGTGCCCACTTGCCGAATGCTCGCATCAAGTAGCGCAGCAAGTGGCGCGCTAACCACAGACATAACCTGCACGTGGCATGTATGCGGCAACACTGTTCATGATCAGGACATGAGCCGCCATCTTGCACAGCTGACAGGTTGGTGCAGCGTATTGACCAAGCCACATTCAGGATGCAAGATATGCGCGCGCTGCACGCAGATTCCTTCACCCCTGTGGCAGGGACCATCCCTGGCACCCTCACCGCGCATGCAACGCCGACGTTGATGGCTGTTGTGATGACAGCACCCACAATTGGGTTGCCACCAAAGTGGGGACCTTCAGGGTTGGCCTTGATGCGTCGCTGCTGGTACTTGTACACCGAGTAAGCAAATGCACCGGCGAGCGGAAAAGACTGATCGGACGAAAACAGTGCCCTACATGTGCACGTGCATAAAATCCCAGTGGGGCCATGCGCCCTGTAAGCTCCACACCACACCTTCATGGCTGATGGCCCAAGGGTGATGACTGAGGTGCCTTTCATGCATTGACAGCAGCAAATTCTGTACGAGCTGATCCCCCTCCCCCATCTCCCCCCTTCACCATAGCTTCACTCCCTCTCCTCCCCCCCGGCCAGTTATCCTTCAGCAGCTCGCAGCACGCAGCACGCACCACAAACCCATGGCGATGTACACCACACCCTCATTGATTAGTGTGTTCATGGTAACTGTTGGGTCGAACAGGTCGTAGAACTTCTTCACTAGACTGCTGCGGCGAGGGCCCACCTGTGTGAACCAAGTATGTGCACCAGCAATGCAGCAATGCCAGGGACTCGGACAACCAAGAGTAAATGTGCCTCACCACTGCAACATACATGTAGGGCACATGTGCAAGGATGTTGCGCTTCGCACCTCGCCCACCACGTCTGTACGCCGCCCCGTGCGTGGTGGCCTGAAGCCGTGCTTCTGACGGCCCTTGTAGTGTTCTGACAGTACTCGTTCAAATGCCAGCTCAATGGATTCGCGGCTTGGCTCATGCCAGCGGTATAGCTACATGAACACATGCCATGCGACATCACGTCAGGTACTGGCACTGAACTGGATGAGGTAGCAGAGCTGTCCAACAGCTAGCATGACAATGCAGGGTCTATGCATGCACACACCTCGTAAAGATAATTGCGTGCCTCTTGAACCTCCTCAAACGATGCATCGTGAGCAACGCCCAGGAGTCTGCGAGCAAGACATGGCGTGTGATCCATGAAAAGCCCCCCCTTGGGTGTATCAGCGCCACCTGTACCTCACCTGTAGGGATTCCGCTCCTTCAGCCGGGGAAATGGCTTGTACTCCCTGTCTGATGCGGGCTGCTCAGGCGTGCCCTCGAAAGCTGCCGAGCTCGCTGCGGCTGGCCACAAGCTTGTGAAACGTCGTCCCCTTACCACAATCCTGCGTACAGCATTTGATTGAGCTCATCTATGTTGTCGCCCAGGTGGGTGCAGCTGCACACACCTTGTGGCTGGAGCTGGGAGGGATCCAAACACGCTGCACGTCGCAAAATTTCCAGGCTTCAGCATTGAGCAGCGCATGGCCGCTGCCATGCGGTATGGCTCTTGGTTAGCACTCGTCAAGACTGGTGGCGGGAACAAAGCGTCAGGGATTCTTGCGTAGAACCCAGATCTACGGCCTCACATGTCACAACTACAAGATGTGCAAAGATAGACTGTTGACTGAAACTCATAGTGTGGGGTGTGACCATGCTGGAGCTGGTGAGCGTGCAGAGTTCACGTGTTTGTGTTTGCATCTAACGTGGTCAGTGACAGAAGTCTACATCTCACCTCCCCAAATCATTCATGCTGGAACGATTATGCTCACATTAGGTATGCCATGCCTGCTGGCAACACAACTAAGGCAGCTGCAGCAGCACAAAAAACGGAGATAGTTGTGCCCAGCCATACTATGTCTCGGTGCATCAGTGCACCAGCAGGAATCTCCCACGCCAGAAGTGATGTGTCGGTTTCAATAACGTGCCACTGGCCAGTGCGGGTCTGTTCTGATTCATGTGATGTACCATTGAGGTCAAGTCTTGCACCATACTTGCATTTGCCCAGAACGACAGGCGCTGGCAGCTCCACAACCACAATGCCTGCGAGCAAATATGTAGGGTTCTACTAAACCCAGGTAATGTGGCAGCATCAGCTGCAGGGCATTTGTCACAACTGAGCTGATGAGCTGACAGCTTAACACCCAGAGGTGGAACCCAACCTCATGTTTTATGCTGCTGAACAACATGTGACGACTTCTTACTCTACTCAACACCTGTACAGCAGCAAAAATGTGCATGACATGATGCCGATGCCAATCGCTGAATTGCTTTACGTACCTGAAGACAGCTCACCAACAGGCCTGCTGGTATCTGAAGTGCTTGCCACAGTAACAACTGCCGGGTATCGTGCATGTAACGGCAGCTGGATGTGCAAAGGCTGCATTGGGCGCTCCAGTGCAAGCCCAAGCACAGCAACCGATAATATGTTAGGCTGCACAGCTGGTGCGGGCCTGCAACATCAGTAAATCATGCAAGCATCTAGATGGAGTTGCAACTCACATGCACAGAGCATGAGTAGTTACAAAGTAAGCCCGGCACATTATCGGACTGCGTGCGAGTTGTTTGCTGTGTGATGGGATTGGGTTGTTCAATAACGCAGTGGAACAGGCGTGAGAAGTGGAGAGCATTGCAGCCGGTGGGTTGAGGCGGTAGTTGGCCAGTATGTAACATACCGTATGCAGCTTGCATTTCAACTATGCATGTGGCATGTCCGCTCTGCAACACTGCGTTAGCAAGACATTGCGCAAGCGAGGCGCTCGTGTAGGCTGCTGCAGGTGCCTACGGTAAGTGTAGGCTGCCATATGTGCATACGACCATGAACATGACCAAAACACTCACGATTCAAGGTCCACTTGCCCGTGCACTGTCATGTTGAACTCAACTACAGGCACATAGCATCAGGGCAGGAGCAAATCAGGCGTCACTGTGTCGTTGCATCCACATGGAATCATCATGCACGCGCACCTGTTTGCATTGCAACAGCCTGCAGCTGGTATGGATCAGCAAATAGCTCCGCTGGAAGTAGCTGCACCAGCACTAGCTGCAAGAAAACAGGCGCATTTGTTGTTCTCTGGGTTGCACTGAACCAGCACAGTGAGTCGACACCAGTCAGCACTTAAAATTGGTTGCCTAAGCGTCAACTAGGCACATAGAGACTTCACAACACGCTGTACTGCATGAGGCTTTTTGCTTTGCGCACCTGTTCAAACTGAGTACACGCGAGGCTGCGAGCAAGCCGTGGCAGATTTAGGGTGGCCCGTAGCGTTCTGTGGGACCCACATCTGCTTCCCGCGCCCACGAGACAACGAGGAGGTCTTCACGTAAGAAACATAGCAGATTGTTTGCAACCAAAGTGATCCACGCCTCACATACGCACCCTTCTAGGCTGCGATGGATAATGCCGAGTCTTGTTTGCGGTGCGTCTGTGGGGACGCCAAGCCAATCCTTGATTCCTGCATGTGAAAATGCGGCTGATCATGGTATGCTCCACAAAGTCGTCAGGAGGCTTCCTTCAACGCCCACCTGTCAGCTGCATGGTGTGTGCATGGACTGCACAACAAACAAAAAAAGCGTTCACAAACATCAACAGGCTGATGAAGGAAAACTCCATGGCATCAAGATAGAGTAATGTGTTTAATTGCGCTTGGAATGCTTCACAAAGACAAACTGGCAATCCAAACCACACAGTGGTTGGACAGTGCTGTTACCACTACAAGCACAAACACCGACACCTGCACAGGCAGGTTGTCACGCTTTCCACACCATCATGTGTGACTAACAATATCATAGACATACAGGACGACGTTAACAAAACACTCTTGTTATGAGATTCATTACAAATGATGAATGCATTACTATGACATAACTTCAAGACATCACGTGGGCATGGGAATTGTTCCTGCCCAAGCAGCGGCACTGTGCAAAGGCATGCCTCACAGCAATGTCCATGGCCAGGCCATGCCGTTATCTTGTCTCAACCTCTCACATGCACACACCCTACTTCTTCTTCAGGCCTGTGCTGGCTGTGGCCGGTGGTGGCTTGCTGGATACTACCCCTGACTTTGCTGTCCCTGCACCAGGTGCTGCTGCCCGGCCGCCACTTGCTGCAGCTCCTACAGGGCTGGGGATCGCCATCTTGGTGGCGATGATAGGCAATTTGGGCGTGGATGATGAGGGGGTGCTGGCGAGGACAGCTGTGCTTAGGCTGGCACCTGCCCTGCCACTGGCTGCAACTGGCCGGGAGGTGGTCAACCCGACCGCTTGTGCATTGCCAGATGGTTTGGTGGTTGTGCCTGGCTCGGACTTCCGTGATGTTGAACTGGGGGACAGTGAGGACACACGAGTGGCCACTAACGGGCCAGAGCTGGACGATGGTGCGGGCCCTATGCCATTGGGCCGCGCCAGTCCACCAGTCAGCCCCACCCGTGCCACGCCATCCGGCCCTAGCCCTGGCCGGCCGGCCAGCGACACCGTCCCAGGACTTGTCCGTGTGCTTGCAACCCCCGTTATTGTCGCGGCACCCACCCCTGCCCGCCCGCTTGTTTCAGCTGCACCCACAGTGCGTCGGTTGATTGCTGAACGCACATCAACGCCAGCACCTGCCGTGCCTGATACTGCCCGCTTCTTGACATGCAGTTGCACGATTTCTGCCTTGATCCTGTGAAATGAACAAGGAGTGACAGAGATGAACAACAAGTAGCACACAACAGTAGCTGTGTGGACCACGCCACAAATGGTCCAGTGCTTAAGAACTACAAGTGCAAGTCGGCTGCCAATGAAGGTCAGTATAGCCAGTCACCCACTCTTTGCCGTCCTCGGGCGTGAAACCCCACTCAAGCTCGCGCTCCTCCTCCTCTTTGCGCCGGTCCTCAGCCTCATACGAAGCCGCACCGCCTGCCCATGTGCAGCAGCCAGTATGCAGCAAACAGCCAGTTTAGACGTGGCTTGCCATCTAAAAGGCGGGCGGCATTGAGGGCGTGGGTGAGGGTGCCGGCCATGCATGAGCCCTGCCACTCCTCCCTTGTGAAGCGCACCTGCGTCCCCGCCCAACCCTGTGTTGCCGCCCATACGCACAGGCGTGCGCTTGTACGTGTCATTGACTGTTCGTGCTGTGGCTGACACATCGCGGTCATTGTCCGACATGGAATTGGAGATGGCATTGTTCAGACGCTCCAGCAGATCCACGTCCTCAGGAAGTTTGATGGCAGATTTCAGGCTGGGCAGTACACCTGTGATCTGCGCCGCATGTAGGGGGCCCGCAGTGATGGGGCAAGATGCTGGAAGGAAAGGGCAATGCAAGGATGCATGTATAGCGCAGCAGGCACCGCAACCTTCGCTAAACCCTAACCCTAACCCTAAGCCCACTAACCACCTCCAGGACCGCACCTGCAACCGCACGTTTGGCACAGGGTCGTACAGCAGCTCGAGGCACAGGTCAAACACCCACTCCTTGATCACCCGTGCGCTGAAGCGGCGCACGATGTGCCTGCACACCTCTGTAAACGCCAGCCGCTGCGTGTAAGATTTGCCACGCGCGTACTCACGGATGAGGCGCAGAAACATGTCAGCGCGCTGACGCTCCTTGCGATTGTACCTGCACCGTGCGGTGACAAGTGAGTAACCACACTTGCCATGCCGTGTTGTGAACATGAGTGTGCAGCAGGACACCACATGTGCATCAGCATAGTACATCAGTAACTAAGATAAACAAGTATGTAGTCAGGTGACATTCACATATCACCCTTGACCCCCACTGTCTGCTGACACATTGACAGGAGGCTGCTGCCCTGCGGCCTCTGCCCCACCATGCCCACGAGCTGTCACTTAGTTATGCTCACCGCAAAAAGCACACAACGCTCTCTGCAGCCAAAGGCCGCACAGCTGCGGCAGAGTTGGAGAGGAAGCGGTATGCAAGAGGCAAGAAGTGCTCATATATGGTGTCTGAGGAGAACATGGAGTAAAAGCCTGGGAATGCACCAGCCAGCTGGGCTTGCAACCGCCAGTTACGCTGTGCCCCGGCCTCCAGCTCCAGCAGTGCGCGCACAATCTCATCCATCTGGCCATCGCCACGCTCACTCTTCCCTCCCTTTGCACTCGCGCCCACAGCAACGCCATCAACCTCCCCTCCCATGCCGACAATGTAGCTCAGTGTGGCATTGAGGTTGGGCAGCACTGCAGCCTGTACTGCAGGCCGTTCATCACGCAGCAGCCGCACAAGTGGCCGCGTCAGCAGAGCACGACAGTGCTCGCGCCCTGCCCAACGTGCAACCTCATGAAGCGATGACGCCACACACAGCCGGACCTGTGCATGCATGTTGCATACCATCTCAAGGCGCAAACTACCCGTTGCACAAGCTAAGCAGGTAATGCCACCAGCTGCCCTCATGTGCACACGAGTCTAACTCGCCAGGATAATGCAGCAAGTGCACTGGTGTCTCCTATGTTTCCCAAGCAAAGCTACACGTGCAACACACCTCCTCGTCGAAGTCGGTAGCCAGGGACTGGAATGTGTCAGCAAAGTGCGTCACAAAAGCACCAGCCTGCAGTGCAGCCGCAGCACGCAACACCTCGCTGAATGCTGCTGCGCACGCACGCCGAAGCTCCACATCTGACTTGGACGCGAGGTGCTTGAAGCAACCATAAAACAGTTGCACATCGTCGCTCTCCAGCTCACCCTTGACCTGCGCATGTGTTTTGAAGGAATCAGTGCTTGTGGTGATGGAGAGCAGATGTGTCTATGCCGTGGGTATCCTGTTACTATCACTTGTTTACAATCATACACATTCTGTAATGAATTCATTGCCCCCAGGCTCATCGTACTCACAACATTCAGCATTTGCCCGAATGCGCGCGCGATTGTGCGCTGCACACTGATGTCCATGTCAAATGGTTGCATGTGTTGCCGCAACACGGGGAGCACGCGCGCCTTGCGAACATCCACCGGCACCATGTCTAGGAGCGACATAAGGGCGCCCAGTGCAGAGCAGCGCACCTGTGCACAGGATGTACCGTAATGAGCAAGGGTGAGAGCAGCAGGTGCAAGGTGCTGATGCATCAGATGCTGTAGCAAACGTTTAGCCTACTCAACCGTGGGCCCTGCACACTCACCGGCACCTCCTCGTCCTTTAACAGTTCAAACAGCTCGTCCAGCATGCTTTTGAGGAGCAGCTCTTTGCCAGCAGTGCGACCAATTGCACTGAGCTGCTCGCACATGCAGCGACGCACAAGGTAGTCAACGTCCTGGCACATGGCCATCGCCTTGCGGAAGAAGCCACGCTCTACTTCGTCTCGCGTCTACGGGTGGGTGAACATAGATCGCCCATCATCCTCACATGTCAGTTCCGTTTATCTCCATGTTGTACACTCTGTCTACACATCTCTGTCCGCAAGCACCGACTGTCTCTTACAACCCGCCAATACTTACCAACTGCGGAGCAAGTGCGCCCAGGATGCGTGCACATATGACACGTGACCCCACGTTGCCTTCTACATCGCCCTTGGACAATGCAAGTGGCATGACCTCGCTCTTGAGCACCTCCTTGCCCAGCTGCGGGATGAGTTCAAACAGTGCCTTCATCCATGCCTCTGTCTCCTGCAGGTCAAGAAAACGGAAGATAATGTCAGACAAACTAAAGCTGCAGAACGACAACTACCATTCAAAAGTGTCCCTGCAGACCCTGTTTCTGTCCTCCCTATGTGGACCTGCACTCTGTTTCATAATCTCCCTAGCATGCTCAGAAAACCAACAGCAACCGCTGCTCTAGTCCAAGCCGCTCTGCACAGGCATCGCTGCAGCTGTGCCCGTCGCTGCTGCCCACACCTCCTCTGACCGCTCCTTGTTGATGTTGCGTACGACAGTTGGCAACAGGCATGCCTGCAGGTCTGCAGGAGACATGAGCCGCTCCTTTGCAATGTATGCAAAAACGTCAGCTGCCTCGATCTGCGTGCATCGTGCATGCATTATGTCCTTAAGTGGAAAGGCTCATGATGCAGAAGCGTTGTTGCTGCACATCACAGTATCTACACGCATTCACATCTACACAGCATCTTTATTGGTGCTGACAGGTGCTGGAGTAACAGCTGCAGGTTCTTGGTATGATTGATGTGTTGTTCACTGATGTCTGAAAAGGGCTCGTGCAGGTGCTTGAAATGCATACCACACCTGACACTCCGCGTCAAGCCGGTTTAAGGCTGCCTTGAGCGGCCCTGCAATTGCCTCCCAAGCCTGCCGCGCCTTGCCCTTGATGACGTGCGGCAAGCTACAGGTGTGCATGGTGACATGGAAGATGAGGGTGGCTTGCATGGTACGAGGCGTGCGGCAATTGATGTTTTCTCCACCCACTTAGCAATAGCATGTCGCTGTTGGATGATTTGACCTCCATTCAGGAACAGCACGGTCCGCTCCACTTCGCTCAGATGCTCGTCAACGGTGAGCTTGGCTAGCTCTTCCTCTGACTTCAGCGTCGTTGGCATTTCTTTGCCCTGCTCCGGAGTCTGCGGAAGGTGCGTGTTTTGTGAGCTAGCGTACTTGCCAAAGCTTAGACAGCAGAACAGCACACCTGCTCCTCCAGGCCCCAGCTGAAGAGGTCCGCCATAGCTGTTGGTATGGCATGATGGCTGCCTCTTGTGCCTGGAGGACCCATGACTATGCGCAAACTCCCCCACTCCCTCTATCTGCTGTGCAAAGGTTTTTGCCCCATTCGCGTGAAAGTATATGGCGTAAAACAGACGCCCAATCGCATCTTGTTACGCCCAGTTTGATTATGTGATGCAATGTGGGGAGTGTTGAAGTTCATGTCATCATTTACCAATAGCAACAACAAATATAGCCCTAGCTCAAGCCTTGAGCTGAAGGAGTGAGATATTTGATGAGTTATGTAGACTAGTGATCACACTGGCTTCTGCTGACGGGCCTGAGTCTGCAGTGAACTTGCAAAGCAGCTATGCAACGCATCATTTTTGCTGTTGCTGGTCCGTTGATCTGAAAAGAGCAAGCCCAGTTGTGGTGCCGGCTGCGCATGTCATTATAATACCAGGAGCAGCAGCAGCTCTTCCTTAAGGTGCAGACAGGGACTGGGTATACACCTTTGTACAACTAAGCCACAAGACCAACCTAATATGATGAGCTGCAAGAATGGGGGGCGGTGCCCTCACCCTGGACCGTGGTGAAGAGTGTGAGCGCATATGGTCGAATGCAACTTCGGCTTGTGCAGCTGGAACTATGCATCTCACATGCATGGTTACTCTGTAGTACGTTCACGGTGGGCAGACTGCATGCTCTGCGGCCCTGCCTCATTCCTTGGCATAGTGGAGCCAATCGAGTATGCATGCCGTAACATAACATAGTGTAACAGTGGCGCATCACAGCTCTTATTTGCTTGCAGGAGCCTGGTTCAACAAGAGAACCATGTAATGGTTCACAACAACCAGAACATGGCGCAGCTTAAGGCAGACCAGAATCTCTGCAGCAAGAGCCAGCTCGTAACGGAAGTTTCTGTGCCCTAGGTCAGCTGCCCAGTCACAAACAGTGGCGCTGACCATCGCCTGACCGTCCAAGTACGGGAGCCCAGGCCACACAGGGCAGGCAGGAACGTGGGGTGGCAGCTCATGCCGAAGGTGAAGGTCAGCTTGAACAACTAAGGGACAGCGTCCACAACGCGCAGCAATCTGTGTGCCCGGGCAGCACTGGTTGAGTTCAGGCATCAATCACCGGCAAAGTAGAGACATATTCATTCTGTTGGCCTAACCCTCATCCCTGGATCCCTTCCTAGCTGCTACCAGCTGCATCCTTGTGCTATGTAGAGATTGTAGACCCAAACGATATTCTGTACTATAGACATCATGCCATGTGAGGGTATGGGGATGTGTGGAGTCAGTCACGACAGTCGGATCCTCTGCCAAAGGCAGCAAGTCACAACAGTGCAGAATGTGTATTCTGTCAAGCATATGCTGATCTGCACAGTCAGCATGTCAGTGGGGCAGAGGTTGGAGGACACCACCGTGATCTTCTACCTAGAAGCCCTTGGCTGGCTTACGGTGTAACTAAACCCCCTACATGTTCACCGGCGCACCTGTAAGGTCGTGTAAGGTGTAACAGAGGGCCTTCACTGGCGCCTGAGGCTGAATCAACAACACTGTGATCTTGCTCACTGGTGGTGCCATGCATTCTGGAGCACTCACATGTAAACATTGCATGTGAACGCTTGTGAACACTGCATGGCTGATATGTATCTCGTCAGCTTTTGCAGAGGGTGGGGTGGAGGAGGTTGTGTGGACAAGCTGCTTGATCCTGACGCATACTTTGCTGCTCCCTATGCCCTGCACTCTGGAGGTGGTGCGCATTGCACAGGCGCAGCTGGTTTGGCACACCACCCATCCCCTGGGCTCCCGGGCCTGACGCCCGTCCCGCCCGCCCCGCATACGGTCTGCCCGCCGCCGTATGGCCCGGTTGCCCTGTGGCATCAGCATGTTGCTGTTGACCACGGGGGATGCGTTGGTTAGCTGTTGCCTCTGCAGTGTGTGCTTCTAACAGGGTGCTAGGTGCTGTAGTGGGGCGGCTCCCAGTATTCAGGGCTATTTTTCTGGGCATCTAGATGTTTGGCTAATGACTGTCAGGCTCCGGCATGCAGACACATCTGTGAAACGCCGTGTTGTTATTATTATTATTGTTATTATTATTAGCTTTTGCAGAGGAATCGTGATGTGAGCTGGGTTTCATGTTGCAAAGGTTTTGGTCTGCATACAGCCAGGCCTAAAGCAGTATTATATTTCAATAACTGTGAATCATTAGATCGCTCTCAAGTTTATAATAACCTGCCAGGCTCCGGCAAGCAACTGAAAGCTGTGATATGCTTCTATTATGTGATGTTACAATTCAGCTGCACTACACGGTACTAGAGTCTGCATAAACACCATTTGAAATAGGGAGATCTTAGCGAGTCCACGTGCGTCAATAAGTGCTTTTGACCAGGCAACAAAGAGGTGGTGCAAGCACTCATTATGCATAGCAAAGATTGTTTGAAACAAGCAGGCCAGAGATGTCTGTGCACCAGCCACAAGCAATGATTCATTATTTGACTGCTGGAAGTGGATCAGTCACAAGTGATCATGTTCATGGGCGTGTACTGTGTGCTGTGCTGGTTGGGTTTGATCGTGTACTGGTAGATGATGCAGAGCGTGATGACGCATGATGCGACCCATGTGCACTGTTTGCATGTGAGTCAACCCGGTTTGTTCCTGTCCCTCTTAGGCCCGTCCTTGTAAGGCTCATGGACGATGCTGACTTATCCCTGGAGCTTGGAACAGAATGCAGCAGGTGGCCAGACACCCTTGCTGTCATGTCCACACTGTTCTTCAGGGCCATCTCGTCATTGTGGAGCTTCTCCATCATAATCAGCGTGCGCGCGTTGTGGATGCCCTGCAATGCAACGAAGTATGCCGCTGCAGCAGGGTTCCTCGCCTGAGTTTAAACTGCGCAGCTCAGCAAAGAGCTTCGTAACACGTACCTCATAGTAGCCCCAGGTGTACGCGAAGCACGCAATGGTGGTCATCGTTAAGATCAGAAGCACGCTCCTCGCCAGCCCGTCCCGCTCAACCCATTGTGAAAACATAGCGTCTGCAATGAACTCTTTCCCTCCTGCCTTGGGGCGAGCCCCGAATGGTGACGCGGCAGGCTCCAGGTTGACACACACAACTGTGGGCAGATAACAGCCTGTATTACTCTTGGCACCAGCTTGCAACAAGGACAATGCCGCCTAACAGTGTTCGCTCCGAGCTGTTGCTCCGAGAGTTTGACTTTTGCCTGTAAAGTACTGAATAATATAGATCCTCAAACGACCTTGATTTCAACATGCGTGCAGAGAGCGCCAATGATGTGTGTCGTGCATGCTTGTCCTGCCTGCAGTTGTACATCAGCTGTCATGCCATAAACTTGCTGGTCCTGTTACATCAGAGGAATATACATGATCTGCTCAGTTTTTAACCAAACAGACAAACACAGAACTGAGCATTCCTGCACAAGATGTGCAGTGCTTATGTACGGGACAACATCATGGCCACATGCCATCACATTGTTCGAGCTGGCATCCCTGCTGCTGTGCCTTAACAAGAAAGCACTCCAACTGAACCAACCCTGCGCCCCCCCCCGCACCCCGCCCAGATAAACAGTTGAGTGATCGTTGAGCTTCAGGATGCCTACTCCGCCAGCATGCCACTTTGGACAGCTGCACAGAGCCTTAAGTTTTGCACATGGCTTGGGGTATGCGTCACTTGTGTGGTTGCTGCTTCACAACCAGGGTGTAATCGGTGTCCTTGATGCCACGCATACGCTTATACATGGTGAAGGCACCATACACAACCAGCACCACCATGGCTGTCATGCCCAACATGGCGACCCATCCGGTGAGAGAGATGCCCTGTGGTGCGCCGCGGCGGTCACGTGTCACCAGTGGGATGCCTGTTGCTGAGTCAATCTTGTCCAGCTGGCTCTTGAGCAGCGCAAAAGACAGTGACGCATCGAACGCCTGCTTCATGTTTGGGGGCTCAGCGATATCAGCCAGCATGAAGCAACTGTCACTCAGGCGTGCATTGGCCAGGGCCTTGGGGTTGCCAGACGGGCCACCAGTGGTGGATGGCAGCGCCTCAGGCCCATCGTCTGCGCTGGCACCCATTTTATCCTCCTCTGCCATCTCACGGCGCAAGGCCGATGCGGCTGACGCACGGTCCTGGCGCTCCAGGATGGATGCCAGACAAGAGCCTACAGCGCCAGGACGCTGCGCCATGTTGGGACGCGCAGCCAGGCAGTAGTTCATGATGTCACCATCACAGTCAGATGTGATGATGGCCCCTGGCTGCCACACATAGAACGCCATATGCACTGCGCGGCCCAGCTCCTTCTGGCAGCCGGAGGAGATGTCAGCCACCTTGGCAATGAGGCACTTGTACACCAGTCCCTCCTCTGAGTTGGCTGCGTCTTCGGTTGCGCAGTGTTGCTGCACATCAGACTTGCAAGCCTTACGCAGAGGTGGGTCCAGCTTCCAGTTGGCCTGGCGGCGTTGCAGCTTGTATATGATCTGGTACTTGCAGGTGTTGGAAAAATCAGCGTCGTTCATGTTCTCAGCCAGGCAGCGGAACACTCGTGCCTGGCCAGGCTGCACATCAGCACAAAACAGTTGGCGTTCAGCCTTGCATGCCTTGAGCAGCCCCACGTTCAACTCGATGGAGTTGGCCTCCTTCTCCTCCAGAAGCAGCTCCTCCTTGCGGCACTGCTCACTAAGCTTCTTTCGGTTATCGCGCAAGCACTTGTGCACACGACCCTCGCCAGGCTCCACATTGGCGCAGTACTTGTCCACATCCATGCGGCACGCCTCAGCCAGGATGATGTCATTCTTGTAGTTGGACACCTCCATTTTTTCATAGTAGTACACCTCCTTGCGGCAGCCCTCAGCTTTGATTTCATCCACATTGTCAGTCAGGCAGCGAAGCACCTTGCCACCACAGACCTGCTGGTCAGCACACAGGAGTGTGGCTCATGCAAGTCAGTCACCCATCACGGTCACCCATGCAGTGCATGATAGGGGACTTCCAAAGTACATCTTGCTGTTGAGTGTGCCGATCAGCGATTAAGGAGGCAGGTGCAGCGGCAATGCCAAGGACGGCATGCAGCATCAATCAATGCACTTACGTTGCCATCACTCTCGGAGCACACAGAGCCGCAAAGCTGTTGGATGTCTTTGGCACAGTTCTTGTTCAGGCGGTAGTTGAGCCGGTAATCCTTAGAAATCTCCTGCTCATATGCTTCAACCTCCTCCTTGCAAGCTTTGCCAAAGTCCTTCTCATTTTTGTTGTCTTGGAGGCACCTGTCATTCAGAAGATGATAGATGGTGCAGAAGCAAACAAAGGCACAAGATCAGACGATGGCGTGAACACACATGAAGGTGATGGCCAAACCATGCAATACCAATATACCATCATCACCGCTTCACGCACAGCAAGATCTCAAGCGACTCAAGCCTGTTCAATGCCACGTCCACGTTGAAGTACACTCCTTTACCTGATGGCGCGCGCATTGCCGTGTGGGACATCCTTGCAATACTTAGTCAGCTCCACCTGGCAGGCCTCCTTCATTGGGTACTGGAAGTCAATGTTCTCAGAGAAGCGCACCTCCTCATCAAACAGGGTGGCACGGCAGACGGGGCTGAGCTTGTCGCGCTGTGTTGAAAGGCAACGAATCACACGGGCGGACCCAGCTGGCACATTGGCACAGAACTTTTGGCGGTCCTCATAGCACGCCTCGGCTAAGGGCACGTCGAAGCGGATGTCCTGCGATGCCAGCACCACGTACTTTTTCACCTGGCGCTTGCATTCAGCATTCTTGATTTCAGCTGAGTAGTCTTGCAGGCAGTTGACAACGCTTGAGTCATATGTGTCGATGTCATCAAGGTCCTGCAGGCCAGGTTGTAAAGTAGGCAGCAGCATCAGGTGTGCAATCACAAACCAGGTAAAGCTGTAGGAAAGGCAAAATCCATACAAGTGGCAGGCTGCAACAAATATCAGCTTTGTCACATTAGTATGGGTGCTTCCCGTGAGCTTCACACCTGCACGCATCCCAGCACTCACCCCAAAGTACGCGCACATATTGAAGATCTCGTTCTCACAAGCTGTGCGCAATTTGGAGTCCAGGCGGAAGTCACGCACGCGGCGCTCAATCATTGCATCAATTTCCTCGCGGCAGCCGGTTGAGAGCTCGTCACGGTGCTCCTCCAAACAGTCCTTGGTGCGTGCATTGCCAGGTTCAATGTCCTTGCAGAACTGCATGCACCATACAGCCAAGCATCATGCATTCAACCCAAACACGCATGCCGCCATGGATTCCAGCAAGGAAGACATGAACCGCTGCCAGATCATTTGCATTGTGCACAGCTTCCATTGTGAACATGTCAAATGTACACAGCAACTTGCCTTACGCTTGTCAGGCATACACCTAGTGAAAAGGCGGACAGACAGTCGGATGTCATCTGCATTCTCCATTTCCTGCCGGAACAGCTGCTCCTCACATGCCCATGACAGCTGCATGCGCTT
>QAXD01000039.1:1053038-1090264 GCA_004335575.1 Haematococcus sp. NG2 | reverse complement strand
TGGGCGACGGCACCCCTCAGCAGCCTGTCAGCTCCACCCACTGACAAAGCACCTGCCTAGGGTCACTCGCCCGTTCCCCCACAGTGTCTGCGTGCCACATGACCTGCAAAACGCATCCGTCTGTCGGCAAGCTGCTGCCTCAATGGCTTGGACCTGGTGAGCGCAAACAGATCCGCATTTTAGATGCCGTCAGGGCCGCGGCTTGTGCCCGTGATGGCGCGCAAGCACGTGGTACAAATTGATTAAGCGTCCATTAATTGTTTCATTGCGGTGTCGCCTCGAAAACGCCAGCATGGCTTGGGATAGTCCATGCAAAACCTGCTCGATTCGCCTGTTCTATTGTGCTGTACTGCCAATTGCATGCCCCATAGTGTTCGCTACATGTTACTTGTTACATCTCCTTGTACGCGCTAGTGCGGGTACCACCAACTGTTGTCCATACCATCTCGCAGCGAACAGCAGGCACAGCAGCTGAGCAGTCCTTCTGCAGTCATGAGCAGTACTGACTGCACCTGTAGGGCAACAAAGGGTTTCTGTGCGATTGAGCACACAAAGGCTATGTACACTTGAAAAGGCTGCACGCACTTAGCAGCAGAGCGGCAGCTACAGCATAAATTTGCACGTGCTGCAGAGCTCAAAGGCGATTCACAAGAGCCTAATAGGACTGCTCTACGGCGATGCAGCATGCGTTGAGTGTGCACATTGCACACGCAGAAGAACACTTACAGGAGAAGCAAGCCCGCCTGACGCGCCTTGCCTCAGACCTGCTCCAGGCCTGCCGTGTACGATGTGCAGATGAACATGATGGCTCAATCTCCTGCAGCTATCCACTTACCAGTGGATGTGATGACTGAGACACAACTGCACATCAATCAGGGTTCTGGGTTGCCTGTGACCATCAATGTGACCCAAGTTGTGCTGGGTTGGCATCTGTTAGATCAAGTTGCGTTCTGGCGTTTGCGTGTAGCGTTGCGGGCAACCAAGCATGTGTTGCGGCCACATGAAGCCGTGATCCTTGGCCAGTAGATTGTATTGCAGATATGCTAGCTGGGTTGCGCCCAACGTGTTTGAGGCAGGGCCGCAGCTCTTATGCGCGTCCACGCCCCATACATGCGTGTGGAGTGCCACGTATTGCAGCGCCATTCAAGCGCCATCTGCAGCAACAACACATCCAGCACGCTGATGCTTCATCTGTCTCAGCCTCAGGTTTCGGGGCTTCCGCACAAGAAACACCCACCGCTAGCATGGATGACTCGACAGGTCAGGGCGACCTGCAGAAGCTCATCGCCATGGTGCCCTTTCGCAAGCTGGCCATCTGGGGTATTGTCGCATTTGTGTCCTACCAGCTGCACGACTTCGTAGGGGTGGGTACCAGCTGTGCTCCATGCGCATGACATGCAGCTGCACGATGGGATGTTGCATGGCATTTGCGCCTGCATGAGCTTAGCGCTGCAGCATGTCCTTGCACACACAATTGCACACAATGCGCCGCTGCACGCCATGTGAACAGTGACTTGGTGCGTCCTGGGGGTGAAAGGCACATCCAATGACACAGTGTGCAATGATTCATGAGGCCATGATGGAACAAGCAGGGTTTCATCATGCTCATCAGGCATCTAGCACTGCACTTGCTTGTCTGTGTAGTAGATGATGTGCATGCTGATGCGGTGCTCTGCGCCCACCTCAACGACAGATCATTATGGGCACCTTCATCATCTCCTTCATCGGCAACAGCTTTGTGGAGAGCACAGAAAACAGCCAGCTGCTGTCATTCATGTCACCCGCCACACGGCGACGCACCATGGTCATCATCTACTTCTCACTGATCCTGGCAATGGTCACGCTGTGTGAGTGGGCAGGTGCCCCTCATGAGCAAGGGTGCCAGTGCTTGTGGGGAGGCGTGCATGCGGGGCTTCTGCTGCAGCGTAGCAGGGCCTGCCGCAGGAAGCATTACGGCTGCACGGACGCCATCACGTGCTGCTGGATATCTCTCCGTTGCCTCCAAGCTGTGTGTGCTGATGCCAAGATATCATTACATCACCTCTGTGCTGCCATTCATGTGTGCAGTTGGTGTGCTGACCATCCCAGACATTGCGTCCGAGGGAGTGGACTTTGTGAACCGGCTGCAGAGCGACAACATCTGGGTGGTGCTGGTGGAGAAGATGCGTGCAGGGCTAGGGTGGGTCTTGGGCCACTGCCATGTGCGCGTTTCAGGTCCTGTGTGGTTTGGGGCAGGTAGTGCTGGGTGTCCCGGGCCCCACCTACAGTGGCAGATGAAGTGTGCAGGGTGGACAAGGGTCCAGAGCACACGTATAGCCATGTTGCATCACAGTTGCAACTGAAGAGGCCGTAGTCATTTCAGTTGGCATGTTGAGTGTGCAAGCATGCCCCACATTGCCACCGGAGGTGTGCGCACATCACCGCCCTGCCAATTGCTGCAACTCGTACGTGCCGCCTCATCCCCAGGGATCACATCATGGACAGTGTAGAGAAGGCCATCTACCTGGCCACCACCAATGACATCACACTGGCGGCTGCTGAGGCGCAGGTGTGTAGAGGGTGTTGCTGTGGGGCTCAGGTGCTATTTGTGCACTGGTTGGAGTGAGATGGCAACGCGACTGAAGGCTGTGCGTGTACACGTGTGCGTGTGTGTTGGCGCCAAGTCAGGGGCAGAATCGAGCTATGAACGACGATTGGCAACAGCTGCCTCTCGTTGCTGCCCCCCTCGCATAACCACATCGGCGTGACACCATGTGCAGGCATGGACCGCAGAGCGCTCCGTGTCATTGGGCCTGGCGGTCTCCACCATGTTCAAGGGCTACACCACGACAGCCGCCAAGATCACGGCACAGTTGTTGTCATCCGTCACCAAGTTTGCAGTGCAGGTGCGCAGCGCGTAGGAGACAAAAAGGCGGTGTGCTGAGCATCGGCAGTAAGCGGGCACCCAAAAGGAACGGGTATGCGATAGAGGTGGTGGCATGACGGCGCGACTGCTGCTGGGCAGAGGGGTGGGAACGTTGCGCTACAAGGCGGCTGTGCTGCTGCTCGTCAGAGACCCTCCGCGCTGGCGCTTGCGGCATCACCGCAGCGCACCAAGCAGCCCTGTGCAAGCGCGCTGTGCTCCCTGTGCTGCGCGCAGATTGTGGTGAGCCTGGTGCTGGGGTTCATGCTGGTGTGGGACATGCCCACCATCAGCGCGGGTGTGTCCACGCTGCGCACGTCCCGCCTTGCACCCGTGTACAATGAGGTGGCGCCGGTGCTCAGCGTGTTCGGCAAGCTGTTTGGCAAGGTGCGTGCGCCCGAGTAGCACGGCAGTGCATGATGCTGCACACTGCTGCCCCCAGCCACTGGCTTGTCATGGTAGCGTTGGAAGGGATTGATGCTCCCGTGTTGGAGCTGCCTGGCACGCACACCCACTGCTTGCGACTGCCTCCTCATGCTGCTGCGTCTCACCCAGGCGCTGGAGGCACAGGCGCGTATTGCACTCGTCAACACTGCGCTCACTGCGGCAGGCATGTGGCTGCTGGCCATACCGGGCATCGGCCTGCTGTCCCTCTTTGTGTTCCTGTGCTCCTTCATCCCCATAGCTGGCTGTATCATCTCGACCATCCCTATCGGCTTCGTGGCGCTAACAGGTGCATGGAGGTTTCGTTGTTGGGGTGGGATGATGGTGGTCAGCTCGTACGTGCATGAGCGGCCGGGACGGCGCCGAGGGTGGGCGCAAGTTTGCAGCCTGCATGGCAACGACGTGTGGAGTCAGACGCTTGTCGCGCTGCAGCTATAGGCCACCACCCGGCCCGCCCAGCCTGGGCCCAGCAGCCCTGATGTTGCGCTGTTGTACACTGATGTGCTGTGCAGAGTACGGCTTCTTCAAGCTCCTGCTGGTCATCGTCATGGTGGCCTTAGTCCACTTTGTGGAGGCATACATGCTGAACCCAGCCATCTACTCTGCGCACCTGAAGCTGCATCCTCTCATGGTGCTGAGTGTACTGGTTGTAGCAGAGCACAGCATGGGCATCTGGGGCCTGCTACTGGCTGTGCCCCTGACAGTGTTTGCACTGGACTACTGTATCCGATACCCCGACTCGTCCGTGACCGAGGTGAGGGCGCGTGTGCAGCTCACCGGCCTCGTGCCCTGCCTGCACACAAACAGCATCAGCGGCAGCAGATGTTGTCGTGTGTACGGTTAACCCTATGATTGCAGGGCCTGCAGCTCGTGCTTGCATGTTGCACAGCAGCTGAGGGCATGTGTGGTGATGCCCCTTCCACGTCCACCGCCCCACAGGTGGGCAAGCGGGAGCTGAGCAAGGTGCTACATAGCAGAGATGAAGATGATGGGCCAATGGGTGCAATGGGGCCGTCAGCACTGCCGCCCCCTCCGCACCCACCTCCAACGCCTGGCGGCATGCGGCTGGAGCCGACCGCCGGGTGAAGGCAGAAAGAGAGGGCTGCTTGCATCCTGTGCAGCAACCCTTGCGCCACAACCATGTGTGCGCAGGCAGCGTGCATTCAATTTTGTGTAAGCAACACAACAGGTGGTGAGCGCACTCTCACGGTCTCGTAGCCGGGCAAGGTGCCATGATCCATGCCCTGTGGTGGGCGAGGGTTGCTGACAGCAGCAACAGGAAGACATATGTTATTAGCGGTGCTCATGGGTTGTGTTCGAGCACTGCTGGGGCACTTCTTGTAGTTTTGTGGGTAACTAACCGAACGCAGCCAGCCTGCACCTGTTCAATACTGAGTGGTCGGAGGATGTGGTGAGGGCGCGGTGGGGTGGACGGTGGCAGCGCAGCGCATCAAGGTGCATGCATGCAAACATCTTCTGTACCACTTGTAACAGCATATGGACGATTGTCTGTTGGTGCTTGGTTTTCAGTGCGTTACTGCTCGTAGATAGCAGGCATTGAGTGCTGTGTTGCAGTGGGCGAGAGGTTCCTATCAGTCGTCTGCAACATGAACTGGGGCAATCGATGCAAATGCACACAGTGCACAGCAAGAGGTCTCCACGCTGCATCCAAGCCCATCAGTTGACGGTCTGCAACAGTCCATGTAACGTAAGATGGCGCGTGCTTGTAATAACCTTGTGGTAAGCTGCCACAATTTGCTGCATCGCCTGTTTGCATAGTTACACTGACTGCACAACATTGGGGAGCCATATATGCTTGCAGGTGCCATCTATGCTCACAGAATTGATCCATGGTACGGACCCTGACCCCAACCCACCCATAAGGAAACCGCAGCCTTTCCTCCCAGTCTCCCCACTGTTAAAAATGACCAATGTGGTACACCACCTTGCATCCATCATAGTTAATTTCTCCGTTCAGGTTTGCCAGCTGCACTGGGAGCGTGGCCTTAACGCTCATGGCAAGCATACGGTGATGCAGTTGTCTGCTGTTGAAGAATGGATGCAAAACTGCCTGCTACCGTGTACGCCTGCACTGTGCTCCGTTCCACATAGTGCATGCAGCAAACAACAGCCGTGGGCTTACACCACCACACAGCGCTCGCAAAGCTCCTGTAGGGGCTGAGTACTCTCCTCACCAGCCTGGCTGCCTGCCACGCACCAGAGCTTCATGCTGCTCACGAGTCCTTTTCCAACTCCTGCAGCGCCTTCTTGCGGCGGCTGTTGCTGCGTGAGGAGGACACGGTCTTGAAGGCTTGATTTGCCCCCAGTGCGCCACCCACCAGGGCCAGGAAGATAGCCATGTTGCGCCACTGCTCAGGTGTGCGGCAGATGCCGAGGGATGCGTATGTGCCCTGGGGACAAATGAGCCCATGCATTTGTGAGTGTTACGTGCACAATTCGCACCAGGTGTTGTGTGAACACGACGACAATGTGCATGGTGCGTGGCAAGGACCCAAAGCCACGCACCACAAGCAGCGCATAGCGAGTGATCTGCTGCACGGGAGTCAAGACGAAAATCCCAGAACGAGAGGACACGCCAGTCTGCGGGCATTCCAGTTGCACACGCGATTGTGGGCCGCTATGATTTGGGTGCAGCGTACTGCACAGTCTGCAGGTGGAAATTGATCAACCTCCAAAACAACAGGCCAGCGTAAGCATAGCGTACAGGCACCAAGTAGCGCGCATTGCATCCCTGTGCATACCCACCAAGGCGGGACAGGCATGCGGGCTTGCATGCACGCAGGGACACATGTGCACACCTGGGCGCTCCCATCAGCATCGGCCTTGTAGGTCACGGTGGCTTGAGGCAGGTACGAGACGTCCATAGAGCCCCCAGACGTGAACTTCATAACGTATGAATGCTCCAGTTTGCTGCCTTGAGCGATCTTGGCGAAGGTGGCAGTCAGTGATCCATCCACGAGCTCAGCATTAGGTGGCAGCACGTCGTTGAAAGTCACGTCGCTCGCAGCACTGCGTGGCCGCGCGTCGCAGCGTCAGCTGCTGCTTGGATCGCAAACAAGCGCTGCTGCAACACGCTTACTGGTTGCCAGAGTTGAAGATGATGACGCGCACGGTCACGTTGCGGCCCTGCACCACCAGCGGGAACGCCAGCCCGGCGTCTGTGTTCTGCACATATTTGTGCGTGATGAGGAGTGCCCTTTCTTCACTGGCGTCTTGGTACTCATCATCCGCCACATCCTCAGCACACCAGGCTGTGGCCAGGAGGGCGAGCAGCCCAAAGACGACCAGTGATCTGGCCATTTTGATCTGAGCGTGGATGAAGCACCCTTCTTAACACAATGTTAACAAACTGCGTGTGCAAGAACTGCAAGTTCACAGAGCAAAGAGCACGCAACGAGCATTGTTATGAGTAGTGTGAGGAACAAATTTCATCTTCAATCTGCACAGTGTTCATCGCCTGCGAATTTGTTTCCCCAACAATGGCTACACTCACACGTTGTTCCCCGCTGTTCACGCGCACCACGCCGAACCTACCTTTCTCGCACAGCTTGCTCCCTCCGCGTCCTGCCCGCGTATGCATTGCAAGATCCGATGATGGAAAGGAGGGGCCAAAGGCTGCAGACGTTGTTCAGGAGGACCGTCTGGAACAGCTAGAGGCCTCGGTGCGTGGGAAGAAAGCAAGCGCAGCACCACCACGTCGCACCATCCCCATCAGGGGTGTGAACCAGCCTAACCAGAAAGAGGAGTCCAACTCACGCATGGCGCCATGGAAGGAGGGGCAACTGTTCCCTGATGGCTGGGGTGAGATGCCGCTAGGGCAGAAGGTGAGATCTGCATGTGGGAGGAGAAGGGGCTGCCGGTCCGCTCAGCTACACTGCATGCGCCGTTTGTATGCCACTGTGGATCATGTGCATTTTACTGAAGGTCAGTGTGGGCATGCCCTCTTGTTTCACTGCTTTTCACGCACCCTAACTCAGAGCGTGGTGCCTCGCAATGCACAGTGCCACCAATCCTCCTCCACCAACCCCGCACACAGCACGCCACCCTGCGTGCTCAATGTCCTTTGTGTGATCCATGCTTCACAGGTCACTGAGCTGTACATGGGGCGGCGTGGGTTGCTGTTCTGGCTGAACCAAGCGGCATGGTACAGCGTGTTCATCTTGCTGGGTGCATGGGTCTTGTTCCGCTTTGTGGGGCCGAACCTGGTAGGTGTACCTGCATGGGAACTGGTGTGCCGTGTATGTGGATTGCTGTGACTGTGCAAGTGGCGCGAGTTGTGCGTGCACCTAGACGTGCTTAACCTGCGCGCCTGCCACTCATCACGATTGCGCACGCAGGGATTGTACCAGTTAGCAGGTGATGTCACGCCACCACCGTTGTAACTGGCAGCAGTGCATCGTGCAGTGTTCGCCATGGATTGCTTTGTGATGCTGGTTTTGCTGAGTGATGTTGCAACACCGTCGCGTGGAGACAGTGGATGATTATAAAGAGGCTGGTCATATCAGCACCTGTCTGCATTTTTCCCGGCACGATCAGCCGAGTGGCAAGCATTGGGGTAATCACAATCAGAGGGTGAGACATGGCAGAAACGGTCCAACTAGTGATGTTCTGCTACAGTCCAGTATTCAGCACATGTCATTCACACACAGTGCACTTGTAATGCACCCATCCCAAAATTTAGTTGCTGGCTACAGCAGCTATGCCCCCCCCCTTCAAATGGACGCTCTGTGCAGTATCCTTGCTGTGCACCCCTTGTGCACCCACGCCGCTCTCGACACATCTCACGCTGCTTAGCACACTCGCTCACATGGCATAATGCACTCCTGCACAGCATGGGCACATGCAACTGCCCCACGCATCAAAAGCAGGGCTGGTATTAAGTACAACACTCCAGTCCCCTCTTCACTTAGCCTGCACATCAAAGCTGTGCGGGCGGTGCCAGCGGCTGTGCAGGGCTTGTGTGCTTCTGTGATGCACCGCCATCTGCCTCTGCCGCTGCTGCCTCTCCACACCACTGTCATCTGTACGCTGCACACTTATGGGAGGGGTTCCTGTGAGTTGCCCAGCCGGTTGAGGTGGAGGTAGGCGTCTGTCCCATACCTGCAACATGTGCCATACAAGATACCACAAAAACAGATCATCACAGCCGGCACACAGGCACCTCTCAGCAACGAGCCAAATGCTCATCTGTAGCAGGGCACTGGCAGGAGTGCAGCAGCATAGGCACGACACAGTGCTGGTGCAGCAGCATAGGCAGCATGGGCTCGATGCAGTGCTGGTGCAGCACAGGCAGCCCCTTACGACCCTTGACGCACCCCTCCATGGAGATGATCTGCAGGTCGCCCCCAAAGTACCGCGCGTACAGGCGCGAGATGGGAAGGCCATAACCGTACCCTGCCAGCACGACCGGCCCATCGCTGCCCTGCTCACTGTTCAGGGCCTCCACTTCCACTGGCTGCTTGGCCTGTGGGGTACAAAGCGAGGGCACAGGGAGTGGCGGAGTGCGCATCAGCATGAGGGTTACTGCCCAGACCTCAGCAGCACTCCATCCCACTGCTGCACTCCCCCAGCTGCCACAACCACACGTACCGTAATCCTGTGATGGCATGCTACAGGACATGTTCATGTTCATGCTACAGGACCAGCCTGGCCACCAGTGTGAGGCTTCAACACCGCATGCTGTACAACAAGCTTGTGCCGTACTTCAACACCATGCGAACCTATAAGATTTCACATGACACACCGTGGAGTAGAGATAGGTCCAGATGGAAGGCATGCCTGACCGCGGGATGCCCCCCCCCTCATCACTGACTTTGATTGTCACATCCTCACCGCCCTCCGCCACCACCAGCCTGCAGTACAGTATGTGGTACACAACACGCTCCAGCGCCATCACAGCTGCACACATGCTGATGTTCTTTTCCGCCAGTTTTGCCAGCTGGTCCCACACGCGTTCTCATGTGCCCAACTGCATACCAACCCCAGCACATGCTGGCCACGCCACTGGCATCGCGCTATGATTCAGAGCTCCCTGTGGTAATGCTGCAACCGTGCCATGCTCGTGCCCATACGCTGTGTACGCATGCATGCCATCACAAGAACGCATGTTCTCCATGCTGCTGCAGCAACCAGGGAAACACATTGCAACAAACACCTGATGGGTGGCGCTTCGTCATCCTCATCCTCAAACTTGTCCTGTACTGCACGCAGGCTGTTCTTGACCAGCTCAAACACCTGCACAACACAGCACGCACAGCTTGTCAACTCATGCAGAACTTGGGCACCTTGCAGCGCGAACCTTGTCCATGACAAATCAGCCATGTTGCACTCCAAAGCACCCATCCCACGATTTGCTGCCCACAGAGCACCGAGCACCCAGTTGAACGGCATGCTGGTAGCACCACAGCACACGCCTAACCCTCCACACACACCATGTGGTGCAGGTGCGAAGGGACGTAGGGGAAGGCAAACTTTGGATCACCGTACACTGTCACTTCTGGTGACGCCCCATACTCGCGCAGGCAGATGGCTCGCGCATCATTGATGGCGTCCTGCCATGCGGTGGGCATGCCACAACATGGAGATGCATCTGACAGCTCCAGTACAGGTGCATGGTGTGACCTGAAGCACATGACTAACCACTGGTGGCGGACCTCCCGCTTCCAAAATATACACACCCCTGAGCGCAGTCATGTGACCAAATGCACTCACCTGTGCCACCTGTACTGGCGAGCACTTGGTGCATATGAGGCCAATGTGGTTGGCTTTGGGCGGCTCGTGCAGTGCTATGTGTTGCCCTGGAAGCATACATCACAACAATGCCCAGCTACTCAGCACCATTACACCCAGCACCCACAATCAGCTCCCTGGCAGTGCATCAAATCTGCCCAAACCCCCCATGCACCAAAAGTTCATGCAGTACGGGACACGCCCGCTCATGCGCCATGCTCACATGAACCCTGCACCAACACTCGGCGCACCAATGAGGATGCGAATGCCAATTCGTGAGAGGTAGAAGCCATCAAGGAACTGGTGGATTTCAGGCATCTCAGCCAGTGAGTTGGTCTTGACGAGTTCCCTGCGCAGCTCTGCAACGCCTTTGGCCATCACTGGCACTACGTTGGCATGGCGCCGGTAAATGGAGCGCAGCATCTCGGTGAACTTGACTTCGTCGTGAGCATCTTTAATCGCGGGGAACTGGCGCAGGTCCTTGAACGACTCAACGTACCAGTCCCGCACCTGCACGTGCAGCGATCGCAATCAATGCCGAATGTGCATGCTGAACGCATAGCACGGCGTGAAGTAGGGAAAATCTGGCACCCTCCCACAACCCTGCTGCTCCTGTATATCCTACCTTGAGGATGCTCGATTTCGCGGACAGGCCATCTGCAAAAGCGAGAAGCGTGGCGTCCCATTGCCACGGGGCATCAGGAAATTGACGCAAAAAGAAGAAACAAGCAGGCAGGCCAGCTCACGTACATGGCAAGTTCTCCAGCTCCGCCACGCGATGAGCTAACCGCACGGGCAGCTCCTTATGCAGAAATTGGGCTGACAAAAGCAACTGGCGCTCGATGGGGTTGGCCCCAAAGTCCAGCATATATTTTAAGCTGACGCCCGTCTGCTTCTTGAGTGCATGCGCAAAAATGTCCTCGGCTACCTGCATCCACAAGCCCTTGTTATCAGTTCAGCTCGTGGTTCTGGACCTTGGTTCTGCATCTTGTGAGTCGTAATCTTCACCATGGCAAACGCACCTGAGGGCCCACGACGTCCAACAACCTGCTTCCTTTCGCGACTGTGGAGGTAGCCGCGGAGGATCTGGCTACTGACCGCAGACCGGCTGCAAAGGCTGCAGCAGCAGCAGCAGCAGCAGGGGCTGCCATGGCGCCAAGCTGCCACCAAGCACCTCCGACTAGCATTCAGCACTCAGGATCACCGACTTTCTTCCATGGTGTGCCTATTCTAATCTGGCAGGAGCCGGCCACATGGCCCTCTTTCGTTGGTGACATGGCATGTGTGTACTGTGTGGGATATGATGACATGCATGGTGTGGGTGTTCTGTACGCTTAACACAGTTACATTGCAACAAAGAAAATTGCAGTGCTAGCAGCTCGGTACTTAGACCCTGCCACATTATCGTGCCTTGGCTGCTGTCCAGTACGCTCTGCCATGATGGGATCTTCTCTTGCTCGACCCTACTGCATCCCTGCTCAAACCTCCTGTATGTTTCTGACTGTGCACATGTACAGAGAGCTGCTCTTATTCAACTGTCGAAGCTCTTAACATACTCAATGGCCTCCTTGCAAATGCCAGTCATTGACGCCTCAGGCCCATACACCTGCAGTTGCATAACAATGTATGAGCGTTTGCAGTTTGCAATCGATTCCTGCCGCTGGCTTCCTTGAATGCGACGTGCACAACCGGACAGACCACCAGCACGCACCCATGAAGATATAGCACCCCAGGGGTAGTGAAAAACACCACACCACAACGTCACACCGCCAAAACAAAGGCACAAATAAAAGCTGTCATGCAAGACAGGCGAACACATCCCACACTGCACAGAGAGCGCACACACACTGTGCTTGAACACATGCGCGTACCTGTATGGTCAGACCCAGCTCAGCCCCAAGCGCACGCATCAGCGCCAGGCCTTTCTCGTAGTTTGGCCCCCCACGGCGCACCAAGATGCGCATCTTGGCTGCAACCAGCGCCTCGCGCCGGTCACGAAGCGCCTGGATGATGCCCTGTAACGGCAGCAGGGACATGGAAAGGTCACTGCTACGCAATGCATGCATGACGGGTGGCGCACCTGCCACTGTGCTGGAGCTGGCATACGGTGTGTTGCACGTGCAGTGTGTGGCCATGGAGCAGCTGCGGCGGCAGTTGGGGGCGGAGTGCTGGGGGCGCGGATATGGTGGGTCATGCTAGCCACAGGGCCATAGACGGTGCACCTGGAATGTGGCTGCCACATCCGTAAAGTTGGCAATGCCACCACCGATGATGAGCGCACGGCCGCGGCCATCCAGGTGGGAGGTGGCGCAGTCGACGACCTGGTGGGCGATGGCCAATTGCATGTGGCCAGCCGACAAGTGAGCAATACAGGGTTGGTAGTCTGAGCAGGTAGCCTGATCATGGCATGCGAGGCACGGTGTGTGACCTGCCTGAGGCAGGCCAAGTACAGCAGATGCACGTACAGGCCGGGCAGCTGAAGCTGGGACCGTGGCAGACATCACGCACCGTCTTTGCATACGTGTATGTCTCCTGAGTGTTGGGCGCACCGCTGTACTCGCCGTAGTTGCCCAGTTCCTGCGCACAGCGCAGTGCAGAGCATGCCAAACCATGATGCCTGGTACACGTGCGACCTCACGAGCCCATATGTAAGGCATGAGATGGCTTGATTGTTAGAGATTGTCACATTGTAGCAGCTGCTGCTTCATGACCTTCACAGGCACTTTGCTGTCCTGTTTCATGGCCGCTCACAAACGAATGGCTGTGTATGAAGAATACCAACAACCTCAGCTGCGGCATGCAGAAATCCTGGAGGCCATCATAGCCCCACCTGCGCATACCCAAGGTCGCCCACGGTGTCAGTGTAGATGACACTTGCACCACCGCCCGCAACCATGAGCCACACTCGACCATGTGGGTTCAGCACTGTGAACTTGAGTGATGCGCCAGTGGCCTGTGGGGTGTGTGCAGAGGTGGGTCGGGTGGGACAGCACTGGCTGTGAAACATGGTTGTGTGTGAAGCCCAATCCTTCTCGTGAAGTGTGAGCTGCAGTGATTTGACAACTTATAGTGACCAGTAGCATTGTCCGTGCAGCAACAGGCTGCAGCAGACAATAGCTGATGCACCCCACAATGGCACTGATTTAAACCATACACCGCACCATCCAAGAACACTGGTGAATAGAGTAACATCTGCACCCTGAGCCACATCCCGCACCCAAACACCCATGTCCGCACCTCATCCAGGCTGTGTACGTACTCCTCCGCAGGTGTGAGCGTGCGGCCAAAAGGCAGGGGGAACTCCAGATCCTCACCCCACTTGGCACCAGACCTGGCGCATGTGTGCACGCCCAGTCGCACGCACAAATACTCAAATGCGATGCACATCATGACGAAGCCATTACAACATATGACACACAGCAAGCATATGCAACACCCTCAGATGTTCGCCAACTGGCCAATCATCATTGTTTACTATGTTACTAGCGCCCAGCAGGTCCACATCCTACGACCCTATGGCCCAATAATCCTCACTCCAGCTGCAGGGTCGCATGCTCACAGCCCATGCATCGACACGCGACCAGCAGGACTGCAGTCAGCCAGCACACCCATCAGCCACTGGTCGCACCTGAACTTGGCTGTGTCGTCCAGCTCCAGGCGGATGTCCAGTGGGAAGGGCTGCCCTGCGGCATCGAATGTGAAGGGGTTCATCTCCAGCAGCGTGCAGTCCAGGTCCAGGAACACCTGGGGCATACAGCACCCAGCATTTTATCACACTGTGACCAAAGAGCTTACAGGTACATAGCTCTGGGCCTTTGCTGCAGAGTGCAGGCAAATAGCCCGCGGTAATTAGACAGTGATGGCCTCCAGCTGGTCCTACAGGCAGGTTGCTGCCCACACCACCACTCACAGCTGCTGTTACATTACAAAAGAGTTTTCAAAGATCAGGCTCCTGACAGCATGCAGGCCTGCATAGCACCTGGTACACAGCCGCAACAAAGCGTTCCAAGGCAGGCTTAGCCTCCAGCGGCACCTCCGCCAGCAACGTGGCCAGCGCATCTGTCACGTGGTGGTGCGTGCACAAAATGTTGGCAAGCCAGGTCAGGGACATGTGGGCATGGCTGCAGCTTACAAGAACCTTACAAGTTGCAACACGACTGCTGAGTCGCACTTGGCAGGACGGACCTGCATCTAGTGGTGCTCCAACGTCTACATGGACGCTGGAGAGCGCATCCCAGTGCTCCTCCACGTCCATTCCACCCTTGGGGCTGAAGCTGACCTCGTAATCTAGCCGATGGCTCTGTAATGCGTGGTGTGCGCGTTGTACTGAGCGCATGTACATTCATGTCATCAACAACAGTCTGATCTCCGCCATCGAGGCCTTCTCGTGGTTACAAATGCCATATTGCGCTGTGCGCAGTACTCGAAGCTGGCGTCACGTGCACCAAGAACCCTCGATCCAGATCGCCAGCGCAAAGCATGCCAATGATGAATGCAGCTTCCACCCACACCCACCACAATGCTGAGGTAGAACTCTTCCTTGTGCGGCACGAAGGGCTCAACTATGAACGTCGTGACAGGCCCACTGCAGCCCTTGACGGTCACCTCCTTGCCGAGACGCTTCTCAATGAACGAGCTGGCCTCGGCCCAATCCATGTTCAAGCCAACAAGGTCATTTTTGCCACGCTGCCCAAATAACATGTCGGGCTTGACTACGAGCTTTTCGGTTGCGAGCCATGGGTTCAGCTGTAGCAACTCCCCATGGTCAGTTGTGGCAGTCACCTGAGCCACCTTGATGGGAAGCTCGAGCCCCGCCAGGCGCTTGATGTGCTCCTTTAGAATCGCCTTTGCATTATACTCGCGGATCTTTTTCCTAGCCATGGTGGAATGAGGTCTGCACGGTCAGGAGTACTGCAGTCCTGAAGCGTGCTCGTCACCCCATCCCACACACTGATGACTGCAGGTTGCTGATCATTTCACTGCTGATCACTGCTGTAAATCGAGGATTGGCTGAAGCCATGCAATTGAAGCACTGGACGCCGTCAGTGCGCGATTGCTTTTCAGCTGGAGCCGCGCATGACAGCTGCAAGCTGTTGGATCGACCCACGCCTGGGCAACCCCACGATCAACAGTTTGCAAACATCTTGCGCATGAAGCCTGCCCCCATCTTACACCAGCCAAGGTTCAGCAACCTCTCGCGCTCTCGCGGCGCGTGCTGACATACAAAGCAGGCAAGCGCAACCAATTCGCAGTGGCCCTCATGCTTTGGTGCCCTGCTGTGGCGCGAGAGCAGGCACCTTGCACAGCGCTGGCAGGTACACGACGAAGATGTATGAGCAGAAATCTGGCTCGCGCACCAGCAGGTGCATATGATTGTCCGGTGAGCACGCATACCGCACCTCGGTGTTGCGGATCACACGGCGGTTACCTGCCAAGACACATTCCTGTCCGTCATCATACCGCTGCTTAATGCACCTCCATGTCTTGCCAGCCATAGCGGCTGCCTGGTTGGGCAGCATGTCCTTGGGCTGCGGCGCACAAAGATGCGTGACAGACATTTAGCATAACACAGTGCATGAGTACCTTCGTCCAGCACGGTGTAACACATTTACACATACCTACCGCTGTCATGCATAACCTCTAGTAGTGCTGATAAGCCCATACCTGACGAACCAACGGCCATAGAAGCTGAAACAACGAAAAACAGGGGAGAACACCCACCTCAAGCAGGAATATGCCATCGGTTGGTTCTGAGTTCTCTTGATACACGATGTCCCCCTTGTATGAACCCAGCAGCCAGTCCTCTGCACATCAGCCAAGAACTGGCACAGTGGGTTGAAGCCATATATGCTGGCTGATGCCATGAAAACATAACAGCGGATGCAATGATGATGACTGGGAGGCGGTAAGCTCAGCAAGCCCTTGCACAATATGGTATGCTGGTATCCAGGCTGTCAAATAGCACCTTCACAGTCGCATCTGCCGTGCGGTGCACAACTGTTGCACTGCACCCATGAGCGCCCTACCCACCTGTTAGCACACCCTTTTCCTCATGGAAATGGCGTGTGTGGTTGCGGTACATCAGCTCAAAGGTGAAGAACGCTGCAGGCAGGCGCAGCAGCCGGCCGCGCAGCTCCTCCCACACCACAGTGTGTGCCATCGTCACCGATTCCTGAAGCGGCCACAGCAGCACATGTCACGATGCCACGGCAGGGACTTGCCCAATCACAGGTCAAGTTGAAATATTGAAGTCATCAGAACTCCCAGCACAACACTTCATGCAGACTGCAACAGTAGGCACGGTGTGCACACCACGCGACCCCTGCCTTAATGGCTTGATCAACGCACTGGCTGGTGCACACCACAGCTGACGCACCATCTGTGAGGGGCGTGACTCCATGGCTGCCTGGTGCACCTTGGCCTGCGCAGCCTTGGCCTCTGCTGGCAGATGGTGCAGCTGTGGGATGCCATAAGATGGCTTGCCCAGCTCAAAGCCGCCCGACGCTGTGAACATGATGACAAGCAGAGACAAGGGAAGCTGAGATCCAGGGTCGCAACTGTCGGTGTCAACTGTGAGACAAGTCCAGCACCAAGAATGTCCCAGCACCTGGAGCTCTCTGCTGACATCGCGCCCTGTATCCATAGAACAGGCCCTTTCATTGTCAGGAGCTGCACAAGCAACCGACCACGCCATCATCCGTGTATGCCTGTTGGTGCCCACTCACATTGCTGCACCACAACCTGGGCCTTGGTCACCACACCACCAGCATACGCGGTGCCTGCAACACCCAGTAGGCATGCCTGGCTAGAGCCACATGCATGATTCTTCACAGCGGTCAGTAGCCCGTTGGCCAGTGACTGCACGTCCGCAGCCAGTGCGGGTGATGGCGAGCCTGGACGCGCACACACAAGCACACACGTGAGGTCTGACAGGTGCTTCAGGCACTGCTGTGAGTCGTAGCAACTGCATCCATGGCACTGGCCGATGGCACCCCTCGCTGACATGCACATGGTTGACTGCACACAACGTACCTGGCTTGCGAGCAGCGCTAGATGGCTGGCACAGGCCGCATGCCCTGCGGCAGTGTCCTCTGTTGCCTGGGTGGCCGATCATGTAGTTTGGGTTAGCCTCGCACTCGCCCTCATCTGCCCACTCCTGGCAACGCGGGTGGAGGTCCATGCAGTCATCTGCGAGTGCAGTGCGGGCTCCACTCAGTTGGGAAGCAACCTGATGTGAGAGGCAACAGCTGGGATCTTATCACATCTCGGTGCAGGCTGCTCGCACAAGCACGCACGAGGCATCCAGCTGCGCAACTGCAGCGCAGCCAAGCAGTGCAGGTTCAGCTCCAGGGGACACACCGTCATCATCGTACTCCTCCTCGTCGTCATCGTCATCATCCACGTACTCATCCTCGTCTGCGCTGCTGGCCCCGCGTGTTGAGCGTTTCAGCGTGACCCGGAACCCGTCCGCCCTCAAGGTCACCACCAGCTCCTTCAGGCCTGGCCTGATGACAGACAGCGGTACATCCTCCCAGCTATCCCTGTCATGGTTGACTGCCCCTACCTCCACCTGGGCAGATGCAGCTTGACTGTCTGTACTGCCTGATGGTATGCTGGCAGCAGGTACGCCGTCCTTGCCGCCATCCTTGCTGGCAGTCCCTGCTTTCCCTGCTGCTGCTGGCAGCGATCCCCCACCCATGTGCTTAGCCCAGATGCGACCCAGCTGGTGCATGAACTTGCGCGCGTGGTCCTGCAGCACCTTGACCATATCATCCGACCCCTCCTCTACCAGCCGCTGTGCATCAAACCGGCAGGCACAGGCACACACACATGCTGGTGCAGGGCTGGTTGTTTAGGATTGTGTACGACATGAGAGTAGGTGGGCTTCTGGGCTACAACAGTAGCAGGGTTGATGCGACCCCTACCCTAGGCTGGGCGCGTCGCACTGTCCTCAGCACCTGCCAGCAGACATCTTGAAAGCCGTGCAACTGCATATGCACTTGGGAGCCTGACATACCTTGCAAGCCAGAGTCACTGCTTGCAGTTCTGCCTGTGTTGGTTTGGGCGGTGGCATGCCTGCTGCTGTGGGACGCCTATCGCGCACCACAAACAGGATGAGCTGCTGCTGCCCTGCATCACCTTCCAGCTTGTACACCACATGGCGCCCCAGCACAGCAGCCACGGCCTGTGTAAAATGGTGCCGCCAATGAATAAAGCTACAGTACTTCATCAGTATGAGCAACCGCCATGTCGATGCGCCCGCATCAACATGGATACTGGAACAGCCCAAATGCAACACCAGGGCAGCGGGTGCATGACAGGTTGGTGCAATCACACAAACCCACCTCCTCCTTCTTGCAAACATGCGTCAGATGTGTGCGGATGGTTTCGTCGGACACCTCGTCTGGCCCAGAGGTAAGCATCTGTGCCACCACCTTCTGCCACACTTTAGTTAACATAGCTGCATGGCAGGTCACACGAGGAGACACGTGAGGGAGTTGTGTTTCACACCTCCCGTGTAAAACTGGCAGTTTGTTGAGAAGTGGCGCAAGGGTTAGCAGCCCAATCCAGGGCCATGGCACCTGCCCCAGCCTTCACTCACCACTTGCTGCACACATACAGGACACACGCACCATGGCAAGCCACGCACTGCACCGCCTTGCTTGCTGGCTCCACCAGCTCTGCATCATCCAGAGGCTCCAGATCTAGAGCCTCCGTGTTTGACATACCGGAGCTGTATGCAGCATGCAGCACAGGCTCCCATGACAAAGCAACGAAGAACAGGTAACAGGCAACGAGAAACAGTGGCCCATATGTAATACGCAGACATTATGAGGCATGCGTAGACACCAAACATGGAGCTTACGGCACGATCATCAAGGCATCGTGCACAAGCGTGCTCAGCCATGTAGCATGGATCACGATCTCTTGGCATGGTATCAGCCCATGCATTCTTACACTCACGTGCCAGACACCCTCGATTTACGAGGTCTGGGACCATCCAGACTGTTGCGCGCAGCTCCCTTGACTTGTGGATACGACTGGAGCAGCGCAGGGTTTTCCGCTGTCGGGTTGTCCAGTGGGCTTTCAAGCTTCCAGTTTGCCCATAAGTGCTTCGTCCACAACGATTCATCGTATATGTGGGACACTGCCAGGCACTGCCATGCCACAAGGACCCCAAACAGGACCAAGTTAGCCACACGCATGATCCAGCCACATCAATCGGTCTTACTATGCATTCCCGTGTATGTATTCCCATTTGTACACACGCTGCTCTCACAGGGCTCTCAGTGTTGTGTAGGAAATACACTGACGTTGGCTGTCACGGAATCCTGCATCTTCTCCATAAACGTTACTATAAGCAGTGGGCATAGACCATCTATACAACCATCAGGGTCAAAGGAGCGAAACCTGCTCTCAGATGATGTGGTGACACAGCTCTTACGCACCGACCAACAAGCATGAACTGATAATGGTTTGAAGTAAACCCTGAGGCAACAGCGCAGGTGAGTGTGTGGAACTGGAGGTTACGGGTGTTTCGCTGGAACATACAAGCCGTCGCGGTTATCGATATTGTACTTGCTTTTCCTTATGTATTGGCTTCTCCAGCCAGCAACTTTGTTTCATTTTGTTCTGCAGGCACGCAGAAGAGGATGGCAGCAGCAGCATGCAATCATGCTGGGCTACATGAGCTGCCTGAAGAACTTCTGCTGCAGGTGTGCATACCATGTGCATACACGTGTCTGGTCCTAGGTTGGGGTACGCACATGTGTCATGCACTGAGCTGCACACGATCGCGCAGGTCTTCAGCCACCTCACAGAGCTGGGCCCCTCGTATGAGAGCAACGAGGACCCATGGTTTGTGAAGAAGATTCCTTTCCGGACGTACGACCGAGATGACATGCCACACCCTGGGCTGCGTGCGTATCCTTTCCTTGGGCAAGTATGCCGCAAGTGGAAATCGCTGCTGAGTACAGCACACGCACAGCGCACCTTGTGGGAGAACCTGGTGATTGATTTTGGCCATGAGCTGGTCACGGCAATACACACGCCACTCAAATGGAGCAACCAGCGTCCAAGCGCCGAGGAGTTTGCAAGCGCCCTAAAATCAACCAACCTGTCTGTGGATAAGGTGTGTGGACCGTGTTTGCGCTGCACTTTATCAACACCTTTGGCTTGCTCATGTGCCAGCAGACATGCATGGTGCTTGCACACATCGTCACATTCTCGGGCTGTGCTCGCTGAACACTGTGAAGTGGCCGAGCAGCATGCTCCACCCAGTGCATTCGGTGTCAAACCAGCGCAGGTGGCCCACACTTAATCTTAACACATGACCACGCTCATGCCAACCTGAGACGTAGCACGTGCGCCCTGCCTCACCCGCCGCTGCCTCCACCCAACTGCCCGCAGATTCTGCGCTTCATCCTGTCGAAGCAGCACACCATCAAGTCTGTCGCGTTCTGTAACAGCGAGGGATTCTGGGGCGAAGAAGGCGACTATCTGTCGCTCAACAACAAGCACAACTTCCAGGCATCGCACCTGGGCGCGGTCATGGGCATCCTGCATGACCGGCTGCAGGTGCGCACGGCTGGAGGTGCCATGAGTACAGCTCTTCAACACAACTCCTTGCCCTGTGAAGTGGCTTGCTGGGTCCATATGAGGTACATGGGAGAAACACCGGCATGCTCCTGTTCACCAGCCCAACGCTGGGTTGTGAGGCTGGCTAGTGGCTGGTGTGCTGTGCTGAGGCGGTGGACGCGTTGCCGTGTGCAGGAGCTCAAGCTGTACAACTGCAACGACCTCATCTCCGCGGACCAGGGCGTGTGGACGCTGGTGGGCATCTGCCCCAACCTGCGTGTGCTCGCTGTGGAGGGCGTCAACTGCCGCATCCCTGTGTCGGCTGCCGCTGAGCTCGCGCACCTGCCCAACGTGGGTGCGGTGCTCATGTGATGCAGGCGGCGTGGGGCTGAGTGCCGCGCGGGAGCTGCTTGAGGCCATGGCAGCCAAAGGGCAGCTGATGGCGATGCCAGGGGTGTGCCCATCACGGCGGTGTGTCTGCATAGGCTGCCACCAACATGCTCATTTCGCGTGCGCGTGCAGCTGGAGCAGCTGTCCATTGTGGGTGACGAGCAGAACGAGCAGGGCGGGCAGTGGATCGTGGGGCTGGACACCATGCCGCCCGCGTGGTCGCGCCTCACGGGTCTCAGGGCACTGGAGCTGCGGGGGCATCAGCTGCTGGATAGGTGCGCGTGCGGCGTTGGGCTTGCCGTGGTGCAACAAGTGAGAGGGGCCAGGGGGTGAGCAGCAGGAAGGCTGTAAGAGCTCACTCATGTGGCATGGCCATGCTAACTTTTGGTGCCCACTTGCTTGTCAACCTGCTGCTCACAGTGTGCCTGCCTGGCTGGCCGACCTCAAGCAGCTGCGCAAGCTGGACATCAGCAACAACCTCAACATCAACCTGCACAACATCTCGCTGCTCACGCAGCTGGATACGCTGGTGCTGCAGGTGGGGCGCAGTGCACCGCACTGGACCTGCTTGGCTGTGGAGTGCGCGCTCTGCTTGTTGCTACTGTGCTACAAGGCCACCTGCTGTGGGCCGTCATATTGGGCTGTCTGTGTGCCATGCTCCTGACAGTGGGGGACCCGCAACCAGGTCCTGTCGCTGCTGCTGCCGCGCTAGAAACAACAACGCAAACAGGACCCAGTACATCATCCCATCTTGTCTTCACATGCACAACCTGCGCATTTCAATCCCACGACGCAGAGGCTGGACTTCACACAGCAGCACGTGCCTGATGAGCCCGTGTCACTGCTGGCTCGCCGCACGCTGCCCGACCTCACGCCACTGGCCAAGAACCTGACGGCACTGAGCCTGTCGCACAACCGCTTCACACGTGTGCCCGCATGCCTGGCCAAGCTCACAGCACTGGAGATCCTGGACCTGAACGGTGGGGCACCCAGCTTGGTCTTGGCTTGGGGGCGTTCCTGGGTCTGGGGCCCTCCTGCTCGCTGATGTGGGTTCAGCTGCGGGTGTGAACCAGCATGTGGCCCCCCCTTGCCTCATGCAGGCCACATCACTCTGCCATCCCACCACACACCTATGCGCTACCCTTGTGGCTGTGCGCAGGGAACAAGGAGATGACGATCCCGATGCCGCTGACGCCGCTGCTGAACGCACTGCAACGCATTTGGATCATGGACTTCCGGGGCGTGCACAAGGAAAAGGGCAACTACTGGAGCGAGGGCAAGTGCACCACCATGAAGCACCTGGCGGCGATGGCCAAGCTGCTCAAGCGGCGGCGCTACGCACACCGCGTGATGCTGGACACGCAGTGAGCTGAGGCAGTGCAGGGCGGGAAGCAACGCATGTGCCCAGGACACTGCCGCATGTGTGTCGGCTGCCCAGGTTTTGGGGGTGATGCACTGGGTGACAGGCGCACTGTACTTTTGAAGGGACTATGTAGGTGGGAACTATACTCTGTGCTGCACGTTGCGCACACCAACAAGGGGGTGGGGTGGGGTGCATACAACAGCTTTCTCGTGACCTGACCCTGTACAAATGCCTGTGTTCGTGGTAGTAGCAACGACAGAGGCATGCATGCGTGCCTTCACACAAGGGGTGTTGCTGGGCAAAGGGACGCTTGGCTGTTGCATGGCCCGGTGAACAAGAAGCAGTGTGTAGTGAAGAAGGACAATGATGTGTGTGGCCATTTGCTGCAGTGCCCCGCAAGGCACAGCCCATGCGGCAAGCAGGTCTGTGGCAGTGGTGTATGGCAGGTGCACATTAGCCCTTCCATCAGCACTGTGGCATAGCAGAGGCCTAGGTGGAGATGCGCGCATGTGGCTCATCGCTGATAAACTACACATGATGGAGAGCTTTTGCAGACTATGTTACATCCTGCCAGCGCATGACAACTCAGTTTATATTCTGTAACATCTGCACATTTGGCCGGCCTGGTTAGCAAACAAACCGTACTGTGCAGGTTGCCTACATGCAAAGTGTAGATGTGACTTCACACTTGCAAGCTTGAGTCACAGTCAGTTCATGTTCATGTTACACGAGCCTTCAGCCAGTCACGGGCTGATCAGCATTGCACGCTCCATAGCGTGCCTTGAGTCACAGTCAGGACTGGGGAGCTGCACCTCCACGCACAGGGATTGCAATGGAGTCGGCCACAACCTGCAGCCATGAGATCAGACTCTCGTCAAATGCCATGTGTCGCATATACTGCAGGCCCTCACGTGCTGGCCACAAGCTGGGCACACAAACCAACACATGAAGAGCACTGCCTCTTCCTGACCTTGTAGCCATGCCGCCATTGCCCGTGACGATCTGTGTACGACACCTCGCGCAGCTTGCCTGCAGTTGGAGCATGGAGACACCGCGTAGTTATGCATGTGCCTTGGTCACCCTCGGCAGCATGAGTGAGTTTCTGCTTGAAACTGCAGGCACAACCCATGACAGCATCAAGGCTCCCCTGGCTGACCCGTGTCATGCCAGTTCCAGAGGGGGCACGGTGATGGTCGTCACCAGAAGCAGCGAGGCTGCCGCTCACATACGCACCCCACACAGCGATGCTGGAGCCCTTCTTAAAGGTCAAGAATGCGTGCTGTGCCATGTTACGAGGCATGTTGGGTGCTTTATTGAGGGACTCATCCCATATCTCCAGGTCCAGCCTGGGCAGGTGCAAGGGACAGACAGGCACAATGAAGTTGTGAACTGTGAAAAAGTTGCACTCGCACAGTGCAGCCAGCCAATGGCAGGAGCAGACACCACAGGCAAAGCTTGCAGCAGAACAGCGCACCAAAGAGTATCAGGGAAGGTTCTCGTGCCGCATGGGTGGTCCGTGGGCTGGGGGATTGCGATGCGCGTGTTGCCCACTACTGCACCGGTGCGCGTCTGCCTCAGTTTAATGTCCCATGCCAGGCGGCCGATGCACACGAACGCAAAGTTGTCGCGCAGTGTGGTGCGCAGCTCGTCCCAATCCTGCTGCGACACCTGTGGCCAGCAAATGCGGCATGTCATGCCACAGGGCAGGCTCATGCGCGCATGTTGTCAGGCCTCGGTGGGTGCGAGCCTGGTGCACTTGTGCATGGGCAGACTGGAAAGCCTGCACCGCAGTGGCTCATCATGAAGCTGGATGCGCGCACCTACCATTGTGCACCCCAGAACATCAAGGCAATAGAATTGTGTCAGCAGCCCAACATCTGTGAAACGCCATATTATTACTACTACTAGCCCTGGCACTCACATACTGGAAGGCATCCTGTGCTGCATTGCATGAGCCAGCCCCTGGCATCAGGAACCCTGGCGCATCCTCTGGCTGTGCTGCTTGCGCCAGCCCACGCCTCTGTGGACGCAGCACATGTGACGTGCCAGATGCACAGCCCAAAGGTCTGTGCCGTGCAGCAAGCCGTGTGCATGCACCGTTGCGGCTATACATGAGACTGTGCATTGCCCGTTGAACTGTGGTGCAGGTGGCCCCGGCTTTTGCGCACAGGCCATGCATACCAGTGCATGCCATAATAGAGCAGCAGCGCATGCAGCGTGTTGTGACTCAATTATGATGTGATGTACTGTTCCGTTACCGATGTGCAGAGCAAGCTAGACGGGAATGCGGTGATTTATCAGGGTGAATCGCAGCTCACTCCATGGTGCAGCACTCTTGTGGAGAAGCTGCCGAACGGTGTTCCCGATGCAAGAAATGCGCGACCACGACAAACTGCAACAGTGTGCACAAATCGTATAATTACATTAAACACATCACGGAGCTATTACAAAATCGGCTCCCATCAAGCGCAAACCCACAGCTACCAACTGTTGTTGCTGCGTGTCTCAACATGTCGCTGAAGCTCAGATAATGATGTGCTCTTCAATTACGTTCACAGCGATATCAACCGACCAAGGGCACATCGTCAGGTTTGTCACTCCACAGTGAAACAGCTCCAAGGTCGGGGGTCAGCCACTTCATCAGCCTGCCACCTCGTGACGTCCTTATGTTTCGTATCACGCCGGCTCCTCCCAAATGCCGTCTGGCTCCTGCACTTGCTTGCCCTCCTCGGCCTCCTGTCTGGGGTTGCTGGCAGGTACACTGCTGCTGCGCTGGCGGCTGGCCTTTACCCCCGCTTGGATCGCAGCTGTCATTTTGGCCCTCACAGCTGAAACTGGCGCAGGCGCTGGCGTTGCTGGAGACTGTGGCAGTGCAGCAGCTGCAGCTGGTGCCTGTGCCTTAGCTTTGGCACGTACAGCTGCGACCTTCTTGGCGGGCCGGTTTGCATCAGGAGGCACGGGCGCTGCATTGACCGGTGATGAAGGTGCTGCTGGTGGTGCAGCCGCAGGTGCAGGAGCCCCAGCACCATGTGATCCAGCCCCAGCGTGAGCTGCAGGTCCATCAGCGTGAAGTGCAGTGTGCAGCCTGCTGGCCACCTCCAGGTACATGGCCTCAGGCACTGTCAGCCGTGTGACCGCGTCCTCGTCACCCTCAAACATGCCGGCGCTGCGGAATGCAATGAGCTGCTTCCTGTGCTTGGCCGCGCGCCTGCCCAGGTGCACACACAGCAGTGGCGCATGATGTGCAAGTAGCAAACGTGATGGCCCTGGCATGAGGTTGGCGGTTGTGACGCACATCCCCTGCATCAGGCACATCTTCAAGGTTGCAAGTTGTCAGGCCTACTGGAGACTTTTCTCATGCTGCAGGTCCCTGAGGCCCAACACCGGCTCAGCGCGGCCTGGCCAACAAATGCAGACCGGAGTTACCACCATCACACACCGTGTGAGAAGCTGCTCGCAGTTTCCCGTGCTGCGCGCCTCGTGCGCAAGTTCTGTCAGCAGCGCAGCCGCCGCGTTGTCCTGCCGCTCCACATGCTGCAGCTGCCAGGTGGGGAGGAAGCCCTGGGCCAGCAGGGCGCGCGCCTCCTCATACAGCTCCACCACCTTGGCCGGCCTGTGTGTTTGAGGGCACGTGCGCCTTGCGTGTGTTGTTGGACGCTGCATGTAGTATTTATAAGCTGCTGGCTTTCCAGCCACAAGATAGCGGTGGAGACGCTGGCAGTCCAGAGGGTGCCACAAGCACATCATCAGCTGGGTCACGTCATGCGACAAGCACACATCAGATCCAGGTGCAAGCAAGCAGCTCACTTGAGCTGTCCGTCGAGAGCCTGAATAACAGCCCCGTAGCTGCCCGTCACCACCAGGTGCTTCACACCCAGCTGCTGTGCCGCCTGTGAACATCAAGTCCACCAACACATGAGCATGTCCAGCCCTTCTGACTGCATAAATGCATGCGGCACGCATTACGCAGGGCCACACAAGAGGCCACCCGCCGCACCTTCAGCCCCTCAATGAGGCCGCAGTACTGGGCATGGACTGAGCTGCCGCTGGCTGTGCCAGCCAAAGCCATGGCCTGAGCATGAGCGAGACATGACGCGTCAAAAAGTCAGTACCAGATACATGAACACGCACGGCTGGGCATCAGCACCTCATGTCCCACACGTGGCCCACACGTACCGGCACGCCCGTCTCAACGCAGCGCAGGACAGCACCATACCCAGCCTGATAGCCGCTGCCCTGGCCCGCCTCAGAACCATAGAACTCCAGCTGGTACTGCTTGGCCGGGTCCACCTGGGTGCAGCACAGCAGTACATGATGCATTGCACCGCGGTCACACAAGCTGTAGACAGGCTCACATGCTGCAGCTGCATGTGCAACGCGTTGAATCCTGTGATACCCTCACGCACCTGGGCAGCAGCAGGTGGACCGCCCACCCACACAACCACACGCCCACTGCCGGCCGGTGGCAGGGCGGCCTTGGCCGCAGCCTTGGCCTCTACTGCCGCCTGATCCTGCTCAGGGCTGGTGGCACGCACAGCTGGGTTGCTGGGGTCGGGCCGGAAGATATCAATCAGCTTGCCGGCCAGCTGGGCATAGGCATCAGAGGAGATGATGTGGGTGACAGCATCTGCACATTCATGTGATGAGCCGATCGGGTGTATGCACGGTACTGTTTGCTCATATGCACATTTGACGAGGTGCCCAGTGCAATGCAGCAAATTTTTTGCACAACCCCTGGTACGACACTTGATGTGGGCTGCCACATTCGGTGGCACTAGCATGGGAGTTCACTTTAAATTGTGGTTTCCTGCTACAGAGATTCTGGTCTGCCTTTAGCTGAAGCGACACGTAATAATCGTTGTGAACAAAGGTCAACCTGTCAGGCTCCGGCAAGCAGCTTGGCACACGCACAGTGGCAAGGCAGCACCATGGGTCGCAGCACCACCTACCTTCATCACGTGGCAACAGTAGGGTGGCCCACCGCTCACGCCTTGCGCGCTGCTGCTCAGCAAATTGGGCGGTGGTGAGGCCGCCTTGGCACGCATCATTCACCACGTCAAGCAGCTTGACAGCGCTGATGTTATGTAGGCTGCGAAACACAGCAGCGAGCATGTCAACCCAGCTTTGCGCCACATTCTCGTACATAGGTTGTAGGCAAGGAGCAAAAGGTGCACAGCTGCGCGCATGCGGGTTCCGGTGCTGCTTCTGGATCAGATTCTGTGCACACATTTTCACAAGCGGCAATGTGGGCATGTCCCTGGCGCAACGGCGCAGTTATTCTACTGCTGGGATGTACAGATACACGGTACAGACGTGTTGGTGCCAGATGCACTCACGGTGGCACCAGCTCCACCAGGCGGCTGGGGACAGAGGCCAGCAGGTCCCACGCCTCATCATAGGACACCTGCATGGTGGTGGGCCTGCGGGTGGCGCAGGGCAGCAGACGCACGTTGTTCGGGTAAACGTGGTGCTGTTGTAGCACGCAACAACCTTGGATTGCAGCGCAACTGTGCCCAGCGTGGAGCTGTTCAAACATGGAGGTGCGGGGGGCAGGCAGGTGCGCAACCAGCTGCAGTACGCGGATCCAAGGCCCGTGCCGCACCGTGCTCGGCCCTGCAGCTGATCGATGACCATCTTGGCATGGCTTGTTACTGTCAGGCGTGTGACACCCAGATCACGCACGACCTGGGCAAGAACACGAAGGGCATGTAACTGAAGCTTAGCCACTCATGCCATGCATCAGCCTGCTGATCAAGCTGCATTAGCTTGCGACAGGGTGTTCCTGCAAAACTAAGCACGTGGCATGAGCGCATGTGCCGCTCCTGCGCCCCAGACCTTCAGGCCCTCAGTGAGCGCGCGGTACTGCGCCTGGTTCACCGTCGCCTCGGTGCGCCCCGCCAGCGCTGCCACCTGGGGCGTGCATGCATACGGCACCCAAGAACCTGATCACACAGCTGACATGCAAGGGCCAAGTGCCACCCTCACCCATCTGGCGTTGGTGTATGTGGCCGCGCGGCATTGCAAGGTCCCCATGAGGCACTCACGGCATAAGAGTTCCACGCACCGTCTTTCCAGACTCCATGTTGCGCAGCACAGCCGCAAAGTTGGACAGGCGCTTCTCGGTGCCAACGCCACATCCATGGAACTCCTGAGGATGTGCACATGTTCACAGCCCACCATGACAGGCAGGGCAATGACTGCTGCTGCTGGCTCCTACCAGCTACGTACCACATGCAACAGCAGCAGTGTCCCCCTCGCACATACCAAGGCATGCGCCTGGGAGGGATTCACTGCACCATGGTCCACAAAGAGCGCCTGCTTGCGTGTGCTCTCATCTTCTGGCACAGGGGGGATGCCCCTAGGTGCTCGCTCCCTACGTGCTTCTGCTACCACACTCACACGGCTGCCTCGGGCTGCAAGCAGGTGTGCATGGCTGTAGCATGGCTAGGCGTGCAGGCTTGCAGTGTGCCTCGAGCTTGATGACAGCAGTAAAGCCAGGCTGTTCATCCCGCGGGCATAATGAACATGCAAGGCAATGGCTGTCGTTGCCTGAGGGTCATGATTATCGCGCTTTCAGGACAGAGAGAAGCCCCGACAACACGGGAACTCACATGGCGTCACTTGCGTCAGAGCTGCCATCAAGCCAAAAGTTGCCGCAGTAGCATGGTCGAGTTTGCCGCCAGGAGGGAACAGAAAGTGCGTCGCGTATCGCGCACACAAATGCGGTGTTGTGGCCCATGGACGTGACATGTTCGAGGCAGTACGACGTGCTGCATGCGCATATTTCTGCAGCTGCATATCTGAGAAGATAGCGGATAGCCCCTGACGTCCGCTTGGTCTGACCTCTCCAGTCTTCTTGCTCCTCTTCTTTCTCCTCTCACACTTGAATGGTATCGATAAAATCACAGGTATTACACTTACGTGCACTTGGGAAATCAAGGGCACCAGGCAGGCCAGGCAGGCGGTGCGAAAACGTGTCTGGCGCCCATGCAGGATGTAGAGCTCAAACATATCGGGTTTGGTGACATGGCACCAGGGACTACAATCATTCAGCTGCACATCTCCAACACCACATATGAATCCACTGCTCAGTCAACACCTCCTCTTATTTTTGCAATTTCAACAAACTATGCAGCACCTTCAATACAGCCCTAGCTGCCGTGCGTGCACACAGTAATTCATCTTGCACCTGGTCACATGCCAACTCCCAGATCTACACCTCTCACAAAAACCCTTGGCACTATTGCACTTCACAAACATGATTCGCATAATACTCCACTTTTTACACATATGTCCACGCTGCCACATCAAACAGCACCTTACGCCCGTGCTCCAACTGGCTGCTCCGTTTCGAACTGTGCCTCAGGGCTGCGTCCTGTGTACACGCCATTAATCGTTTTCCCCGTCACGCCCGGTACCAGCCCCACGCCCCTCAGCTCTGACGCCCAGTCACGCACGGCAGGGGGGTTGGCAGGGTCGATCTGCACGTATCAAGGACAGGACACAAGCACAAGACAGCATAGTCAGCTCTGTACATGGCTAGGGCTCGCGTCCAGCGCCACCCACTGAGGGTAGTGTGGTACACAGGGTGATGCGGCACCTAACAAGCAACACAAGTGGAGGCGCATCACCCACCGTCCATGGTTGCGAGAAGGGCACCGTGGACTTCACCTCAAACGTGACCCCGTTGAGCTCTGGCAGCCCCAGTGCCACACAGCACAGCTCTGCGACGTCCTCACGCCCCACCTTGCCCTGGGTGCGCCATGTGGCAGTAGGAGGCAGCGTTCAGGGAGCAAGAAGCAGAGAGGAAACAGCTGGACAACTCACAGAGCTACAAGCCAGCCATGAGCGCACGCTGAGGTGAGGGGAGCATGCAAAGCACAGCCAGGGTCACACTCGTTGCTCGCCGCAGCACGCACCTTGATCACATCACCTTGGTCGAACTGCAGCGGCATGCCCCGCGGCTCCTCTGTCAGGGCACACGGCCGCACGACTGCGGTGCAGGGGCCAGGGATGTGCATGCAACACCCTGCCTGGCAATGTTGCGAAGGTGATGCACTCGAGCTCATGCAAAGCTGTTGCGCGTACAATGTCTCTGGAACTCCACGCAGGACATGCACTCGCCACACCAGACAGCGACTTACTGGCGAAGGGGATGCCGGATGCCCTCAGCGCGTCCTCGCCCGCCAGCTTCCAGTCCAGCAGCCCGCCCAGCGCAGCGTTCAGCCCAACAGCTGGCGGCTCCTGCATAGTCAGTGCACAGCGGATGGTATCACAGAAGAGCACTCTCTGTGTCCCCTGCTGCAGCAAGACGCGGTGACTGGTGGTGCGGCATGCAGGTACAGCATGTGATTCAGTGCCACGTGGTTCATGTCCTGGTCCATCACACAGCAGCAGGCAGCAGTATGGCAGCAGTGCGGGTCTCACACCTGCTCCACAACGATACCCGGCCGGTTGGGCCGCGTGACCCCCGCGGACGACACGTGCACAAAGCGCGGAGCGACCTTGGACGGCAGGTAGGTGGTGAGTGATGTGATAGGTAGGGAAAAGGCCCCAGGCCTGTGCAACACACATTCAACAGCGTTAGGTATGACCATCCGATAGCAGAATGCATCAGTGCTTGAGCCTGATTCAGCACGTTCTGGACCTATCATTCCCAGCATGCAAAGCATCACAGTGCCACGGGCCACACGGGCACTCCATTGTGGAGCCCAGTGTGCAGCAGCAGCAACAGCAGTAGCGCGGGCAGGAACACGAGCACCTGAAGGATGGGTTCAGTGCGCCATCATACTCAAACTTGGACAGCATCAGCTGCACGCTGGACACGGAGGCCGGATTGAGGGGCGCGCCGTTCTGTGACGTGCATGTGTGTGTGTGTGTGTACACGGGAGTGAGGCAGCAGAGTGACCGCCGGATGGTGCAGGGCTGGTGACCTCAGGTTGCGCCAACACCACGGTGAGAGGACATGCTGCTGTCCTGTAGCTGTGCATCACATATGACTCACAATACAGCTCATGCCAGGCACTGCCTGGACGCACGTGGACTCGGTCGAGGCATGCTATGAGTGGCGCTGATCACAAGCACAGCGCCGTGCATGCACACCCACACACCGGCACGCGACGTGCACGGAACACGGGGAAGAAATCCTTGAAGGGGATGTTGATGGTCTGCCATTCACCGGCCTTGGTGTCGAATGAATAGCAGTACGCCACACCATCCCATGCAGCATCAGGCCGCAGAATCATCTTGTACCGCTGTCCATCACCCTGTAGTAGTTGTGCAGTGCAGTACATGGTGCACGCCTTGAACGGTGCCGCCGCGTGCGTGTGCTGATGACCCTAAATGCAGGTCTATAGCTACCTGAGTATCTGCCAACACGCACCATTCGCTGCTGGTGCCTATGTCACACACCTTGACGCGCAGTGAGATGCCTTCATAGGCAGACAGGTCCACAGGCGGGTCAAGGTTGAGGCAGCGCACACTGGCAAAGCCGCCGCTGTTGTCTGTGGACACAGTGCCGCTGAACACCATGGCTGGTGCACCGCCCTCACCCGCGCCACGTACTGACTCGATCTTGCTCAGGCTCACACCGCCCTGTGAAGAGAAGTGAAGTGCGTGAAGTGCCACATTGTGGTGGCTGTGATGTAAGTGGATGTGGGCCGTGTGTCGCCAGCATGCGCCTGTGCTGGCACAGAGTAGTCAGGCAAGATGCAGTGTTCAGCACATGTGCACATCCTGTGGCTCGTATTGGAATGGCTGCAGACTGGCTGGGCCATAGCAGCAAGATGTCGTACCATGACCACATCATCCAGCGCCCCCCACTTGGTCCCCGAGCCGTCCGCTGACAGCAGTGCCACACCATCTGCGCAGCCCACCGCAGCCTTGACCGCATCAATCACGTTGGCCAGCCCACGCCCCTCAACGGACTCAGGGGTGTCGCCCACGACCTCAGGGTCATAGAACTTGATGCCCTGTGCAGCAGCACGGTACACCACAGCAGTGCAGCATGTGATGAATGATCATGGAATCTGGAGCGTGCAGAGTAAGCGACCATCAACAGTGTCCGTTCTCCACACGCGTTGCGCCACAGCACAGGCCTTCAAGCAGGCAGGTGCTCACACCTGCATGTACTTGGAGCGCTGCGCGTCGTCGCCCTCCTTGGGCTGGATCTTGACAGCGGAGCAGCTCACCACCGCGCGCACGCCAGTGAAGAACTCGGGCAGCAGCGTCTTGCTGCAGTCACACAAGGCCGCACACATATCATGTGGTGACTGCCGTGCAACAGCAGGCGCTGGGGCGCACGGTGAAAAGAGGTGTCGTGGCTGCTGGCAAAGCACAGGCGTTCACAGCTTCCCTATTGCTCCTACCCTTCCAGCCTGCGGCCACCTACCGCTGCGTGATGTCTGCCGCCACCAGCTCCAGTTTGCCTCCAGGGCCAGCAGGGAGCCCAGACTGCCAACAAGTGAGAGTGCCAGCATTGAATACGTCTCAGGTGCGACTCAACTGTAGCATGCTGCTGCTTGGTGTGCCAGCCCGCAGAAAAGCTCACGTGGTCATGAGCATCTGTCTTCAAGCAATGCGCCTGTACAGAGAGCGCACCGCGTGCTGAAGTGGTGCAGGTCGTGTATGGAAATGATTGCCAAGCTTAATGGCTGGCCAGGGTGGCATGCAGCTGTGCCCACATCATTCAGCGCCCACCCCTGACCCACCAGCAGGCTGCGCGCCTTTTCCACGTCGCGCACCAGCGCGCGCACCGTCTTACCACCCAGCAGCAGCTTGGCCACTACACGTTTGCCCACACCACCAGTTGCACCTGTGGTGTGGCAGAGGCAAGTGCGTGCGCTGATGTGTACAGCCATTTGTTCCCACGATCCCTGGAAGTCCCTTGCCACAGCCTGCCGTGGCGCAGTTGCTGACAATGCTGTGCGGTTGGCGTGTCCACCAGCAGAAAGCTTCAAGTGCAGGCGCAGCTGTGTGCATACCACATGACACGTCAGCTCTCCCCACGCACCAGTCACCAGGATAACACCATCCACTGGCACAGGGATCACGGGGTTAAGGGGGTCCGCTGCAGAGGGGGTATGAGCCACTGTTGTGGTGACCACGCGCTCGGTGCTGCTCTCCTGCACACAGACAAGTTGACCACTTGGGATGGAATCTGATGCCAGCCATGACCCCCAGCACATGAAGCCAAACCTGCTGATCACGTGACAGATAGGGTGCTACACTGCAGCCAGCTCAATTCACATTGCTTGCAGCGAACTGCCGCGCACCCGAGTGCCCTCCTTGCCACCGCTCAGTGTCTTGGCCAACCCATCCACCAGCCCCTGCAGCCCCTTTGCCAGCGAGCCCTGCGCAGCATGAACCACAACGCCAGCCACACATCACACGCATGCGTGCAGACATTTTCTCATACACTCAGCTCATATGGTGCAGGTTGCAGGATGCAGGTTGCACATGATCTGTGTGCACTGTCACGATCACCACATCATGCAGGTTGACAGCTGGGGTTGCCGCCCTCGGCTGGCCCATAGGCGAGTCGCATTGCCTGAATTGCGCCAACCCACCTGTGTGAAAAATGCCACTGTGCCCACAAAGCGACCCACATCCCATGGCTGACGTCCGCCTGCACATGTAGTGGCCAGCTGGGCACTTGTTCTTTTCATAAGCAAGAATGTGCAACGGCCCGCAGGCTAGCATGAAACGGTGAGGCCCTGATGCGTGCACCTCTCTGCCAATGCAACCAGCAGGGGTATGCCCATGGCCATGCCTCGAGCCCGAGCATGTGCATGCCTCACCCTTGTTGTCCCCCTCAGCTCGCACTACGACCAACCGGCCCCTGCGTGCTGTGTTGCAAGCCACACGTCCTGCAACGTTGTACGCATCACCTACGGTTAGCCGATTGCACCCAGAAACCTACTCCCAACATCATCAACCTACCGATTGGGCGGGCAATGTGCACCTTAATGCTTTGCATTCTGTTTACAGACTAAACACACAACAAAACAGGTGCGCGACGTACATGACGCGTCACTGGTTAAGAGTGAGAGCACGACTCTTCGTTTTCTTCTTGAAACTAGGATGATAACGATTAATTATCACACGCTCACGTCGTCAAGGCAAAATGATCAAGTGATCTGACTTGGACCGTCAAGGTGGTCAGAATGGAGCAAGAGCCTCTGGTGAAACGGGAACTGTATGGAGGTGCAATTGAACTGCACATACCTGCACGTTTTGCTGACATCAGGTCGGTGGGCCACATCCATGCCTGTGGAGCTGATTGCCAGAGGAATGCATACCTCAGGACTGTGGAGCTGAGGACCCACAAACACGCCCCGCCTCATGCCTGCCTGCACCACAGCAATTTCCGCCCTGTGCCAGACCACCAGGAAGTGTGGGCAGATGCTTCAGAGGACCAGTCACTCATTGTAGAGATTGTGGAGCGGCTGAATGTCCCGGACGCTGAATGTGGACGGTGTGTTTAGGCATTGCTCGGAGGCAGCACAAGGCCGTTCAAGCCACAGGCAGTGACCATGTACACATGCTCTATCTCATCATGTAGCAACCCACATACAACCCAAAGCCAGCAGCACACGACCGCAGCACAGGCGCATGCAATGCACAACAATGACATGAGGGCGCAGGGTCGTGTGGCATGACGCAGCGGAGGTGGCTGAGAGCACCCAATCTGAGCTGAAAGGCGTAGAGCAGCTAAGTGAGTATGTGTCGTGCTGGCACATCATGCAAGATGACATGCATTGGCATGCACAGGTACAGATTATACAATCTTCACTGTTTCTGTGACGCTGATTTGACTTGGCTGCTCAACTCTTAGCTGCTGTGTATGCACTGTCTGCCATGACAGGTGCAGCAGATTTGCCAGGGCTGAGCGGTGGGTGCTGCACCTACGCATGCATCGCACATGGTACCCAGATGGTGTCCAAAGGGAGGCAGGGCGCGGCAGCCGCGAACACGGTGGAGACTCGCACAGCTGTGCTGCGACTGCAAAGCGCGGGCTCAGAGTTGCTGCTCACACTTAACTCCCCTGTGACCATTTCGCCAGAGAGCCAGGCGGCGCAGCATGCTGGTGCTGGTCCGAAGCACGCACATGAGCATGCAGCTGATTTGCTGCGCGCCATGCTGCGTACACTGACGGTGCATGACTGGGGGCTGTTTGGTGCTGGTTGACTGCGCTGGACTGCAGCATGCTGCACGCAGTGGCTGTTGAATCTGAAGCATGAACCAACTGGTACTGCATGTGGCTGTAACGTGTGTGGTCACCTTACTGCTGCATGCGCAGTGTCCACCTGCTCTAGGTGCCTGTCCCATTGGGTTGACAGGATGAACCCGATGAAGTCCATCCCTGTCTCGCGCCTTGCTCCGCCCCTTGTTGATGCTTGGTCTCCTGACTGTCGTGCCAAATGCTGCAGCACATGCTGCATGCTGAGTTCATGCTAACATCACTGCTTAGTGCATGGAGGTATGCATACCGTCCTGCACCAGTGCTGCAGAGCACGCATGTCTTGTGGGCATCTTGTGTGTTCCTGCCCCTTGGCTATGCACCATGCAGCATGATAAGCCCCCTCCAACCGAAAGTCAAGCAAAACAAGTCGCAGGCTTTAGAATTACACTGCGCCTGCATATTGTGTACAAAATGTGCCGATTTGGATGTATTCAATATGCATGCACCGCGATGTCTAGCTCTGTTGCCCTAAAATCACGTATGATGTCCATAATCTATCGTACAGCGTGCACGAGCTCCATGCGCGCGTGATGCGATTGCCATTGTGCATCATAAACCCAGTCCACCTAGAGTAGCCCTTGCCGTTCCCAACCTAGCGTCTAAGTACAAGCTTGCTAATGGCTGGATCGTATCTGAACCTGCGCCAGCTCCTGGCTCCTTTAGTGGTGATCGTCAGAAGCTGTGGCTGACTCGTAGAGCTTGAACGCCACGAACAGGCCAAAACCAATCCTTAGCCCTGGGAACAAGTTGCGCTTGTCCACCTTCAGCAGTGGATGGTGCCTCCAGGCCTCATAGCGCTCCCACTGGAAGCCCACGCTTTTACCGGTGGCGCCTGCCATCCTGATCGGACTATACACAGTTTGTTCCAGCTGGGCGCTTACACATGTCATAAACCCCAGGGTTTAATGGTGAAGGGCCTCTGCTTTAACTTCATTCTTCACGTGAATGAACTGCTGAGCACGCATTGGGGGCCCGGACATTCATGCCCTGTTGCATAGGCTTACTCGCAAATGCACTGTCCACTGGCAGCATGCAACACCTGCTCTACGAGCTGCTGTCCTGTACTTGTGCTCTGGTGTGGCTGCTGCATGGAAGGCCACATTGGTGCTGCTTGTATGCCGCAGCATGTGGGCTTGGCTGACCTAAACCCTTCACAACGGAATGGCGGCATATCACAGCTTTCAGCTGCTTGATGGAGCCTGACAAATGCTGCGCATTTGCCATGCCACGCATAGCTTCACGCACGTCATCTGAACCCTGACAACCACCCAGCCCATAGAGCTGTAGGGCATGGAAAAGAAGCCCCTCTACAGCTATAGGGTCGTCCTCGGGCCACATGGAGCTAATGTGGTGGCAGAGCAAGGTGCCGTGCACATGAGCCCCGCCATGCCACCACGACACCCTGCCAGCCCACGCTGAGAAAACCGAGTCGGAGACTAACCCTGCTGCGATACCAGGGAACGGGCGGGTGACCCTAGGCAGGTGCTTTGTCAGTGGGTGGAGCTGACAGGCTGCTGAGGGGTGCCGTCGCCCAGGATCGGTCTAAGATTTAAGCC
>QAXD01000039.1:995852-1043796 GCA_004335575.1 Haematococcus sp. NG2 | reverse complement strand
CACCCCCCCTGGTTTTGAACTCAGCCTCCGGAATTTCCGCGCTGAACACGAATATAAAATTTTTACAGCGAACGGGGGCCTCCTTAATGGTGCTGCCGGAACTATGATATTACCCCAACCTCAAGCCTAAACCCGTCTACAGCCCCCCGCTGCGCTTGGGGGCTTCCATAACCATGGCCCGATCAGCACATGCCGCATTGGGCCCATGTATGGTTCGCCATTGTCGCACCTGCAACTTTCAGCCTTTGGGATCAAATTCCTACGTGCAATGTGCACATATGTCCACAGAGTGCGCGGTAGGCTTTCAAGCGGTTTTCCCACCGCAATGAGGCCACGTGCGTATCCAACAATCGCAGTTAAAGCAGCAGGCCAGTTGTCATAAGTGCGGGGTGCTTTTGCTTTTGCATATGTGCCGCCGGAACAAATACAGTCTATGGTTGGGCCTGGACTTGCAAAGGCTTTTAATCGTTTCCTTTCGCCGAAACTGTAAAGTCTCGCCAGGAGCCTGGTGTGACGTCCTGTGTGGCATGCAAGGATTGTGTTTGAACGTGTTTGAACGGGGGCTCATATATATGCGCCATGCGCCGAGCCATGACTGTAAGCTGTGATTTGGGTCTTGTTTCTGCATTTCCCGGATTGAAAGTTAGCAGCCATTATCGAACCTTCATTGACACCACGTGCTGCATTTCCTGAGAAGGATCAAGGGGCCAACTTGGAGTTTGTGGCCAACCAGGGGTTTGAGAGGCAGGTTGATGCATCAGCACAACATTGGTGTCTGAGCATGACCAGGGTAGGTGCCAGTACGTACCGCCGGTATCACGTGCCAGTACGATAGATGCAAGCATGTGGCTTGCACTCACGTGCTGGGATGCGTGATCGTCGATGGATCCACTGGATGTGGATTCTTGGCAAGAACACATACAGGTGACCAGTTGTTGGTTGCACCGGGCAAGGATTGCGCTGAGATTGAAGTTGAACGTATGTAGTATGGTGAGAATGCTCACAGTGCGCGATGCAAGAGGCACCATTCCTCATGGTAATTGATTCTGTACTTTGGGGTCGAGTGCCGCAGCTAGCTGTTATGAAGACGAAACCGCGAGGAATGACCAACAACACGAAATACATGTTTGCAGCACATCTTGTTGGATCTGCATGTCAACACTGAGCTGATGAGAATGTGAGAGATTTCAGTACCAGCAGCATTGAATGATCAGTTCAGGAGCAGCAGTTCAGGAGCCCTTTGTCCCGCATCAATGGACTAAAAAGACTTCCACACTCCCTCCTGATCCCCAACAACCGCACGAACACTCCCCACCAATCCCCTCCCACTCCCGAAAAATCCCCGCACAGTCCCGAATACCGAGCACAGCGAATTACATGCGAGTGCAACAGACTGCCTAACCGTGGCACCAGCACGGCAGCTGCCATTATCATAATATATGTTTGAGCATGTGTGAGCTTCACTAAGCACTTCACTAAGCACTTCCTTACTTGCATGACTGTCCAGCTGTCAAGACTGAGATGTATGTCCCACCTTCAACGCTGTGCAGACAGCATCCACTTTCTCAGCCAGCCCACTGCAAACAGCCTCCTTGCCACACACCAGCACAACAGCACCTGCCCCGCCACTCGCGCTGTTTTGTGTCCCACCAGCAGTAGTCCCAGCAGCCGAAACACCAGCCTGTCGCACACATGCCTGCAGTGCACACAGCGCGCGCACTGTGCAGCAACGAACAGCTGCCTGCAGGTCTGATGCTGTAAGGCAGCCATCTGCAGCCAGCGCTGACACCACAACGCTCTCTAGCTTGCTCATCAGACTGCTGTGAAGTACATCGGACCCACTGCTTCCTTCTACAGTGGCAGTACCTGTCGTGTGTGATCCTGCTGCTGCTGCTGCTGCTGCTGCTGTTACACCTGCAGCTGGTGCATATGGGCTGCCACTTGCGCCAGCACCAAGCACATGCTGCACAGCACAAACGCGAACTGGCTCCAAGCTGGCATGTGGTGTCTGCACCCTGGCCACTCCGTGTGGGCTCTGCTGCATGTTGTGCAGCAAGCGAGACAAGAGATGGACTGTGTGGGGGTCCAGTAAGCCCAACGCCCGCTGTGCGGCTGCGCAGCCCGTGTCAATCAGATCCATCCATACGGCTGCTGCTGTAGCAGCCACGCAGCACGCTGCACCGCCCATGCCAGCTGGCCCCCGCTGTGCTGTGCCGGCTTGTGTGACATTGGCAGCCAGGGTGCTGGCAGGCACATCAGCTTCTGCAGAAGGGCCCTTTGTAACAAGGGCAGCAGCAGAGCAGCTGGCACTGCATGCTGATGCACGATGCGGGCACATGGCACGTGCACCAGCAGCCACTGCTGCCGCTGCTGTCCTGAATGCGTCCAGCGTGGGGTAGCCGCAGTTCAGCGCGTTCATTGCCACGTCCTGCAAGCTCTCCCACTCCAGGCGAGCTGCATTGCCCGGTTGCGGCAGATGCAGCCTTGGGGAGCCCTGGCCTGATCCACTGTTGGCTTGTGCAGCATAGGTCATAGTCGAGCCAGCTCCCATGCCCTCAGCACGCGGCTGTGGTGCGCGCACGTGCCGAGTGCAGCTGCTGTTGGCCAGCAGGGTCGCAGCCATGCCCCGGATGCGTGCCTGCACCTCAGCATGCAGCTTGCGTGCAGCTTCGTATTCGGCCTCGCTCAGCTCATGCCACACAGATGAGCCTGGCTGCCCTGCTGGAGGGTTCAATGGTATTGCAGGCACAGGAGCAGGTGCTGGCACTGGGGGCTCAGCTGCTACTGAAGTGGCAGCACTTCCTGTGCTAGGTCCATCCATCACGTGGCTGCCGCCCTGATCTGATGCTGATACGCCCACTCCCTGTGATGTGGCCAGCAGCCGTGGCAGCAGCACATCACGCACCACGTGCCTTGCCGCACGTGCCATTGCCTCCTGCATTGCCTGCCCCCCTGCTGCATGCGCTCCCAGCTGTACGACGCATGCGGCATTGCCTGTGGGGCGCTTGTCTGCTGCTGCCATGCCATCTGCAATGATGGTTGATGTGGCGGCCTCAGGTGCCTGCCCATCACATGTGCAGCTAGTGTTGCCAACATGCCTGCCTGCCTGTGGCCCAGCTCCTGGAGGTGCATCTGGTTCTTTAACACCACCAAAGCTGGAGACCAGTGCTGGTGGCAGCAGGCGATGGTGTGCACGGCTGGTAGCAAGGAGCAGCACCGGCTGCCGGCCGGCTACCTGAGCCACCAGCTGCTCCAGCACACTCCACAAGGGTGCAAGTGTGGCAGGAGTGGTTTGTGGCCCCGTACCTGCCTGCTCTGTGTACCCAGCCTCAATCTGCAGCTCCAGTTCTGCCCTACCAGGTAACTGCAATGCTGCGCCAGGTGGCTGCACACATGCCGAGGAGTCGTACGCTTGCTGCACCAGTGCGCGCACTGCTGCAACGTCCACACCCTGGAGGATGGCACATGTGGTGGGGCTGTGGTCTGCAGCCATGCGGCCACGACCATGTGTGGGGCTGGCAAGGGGCAGCAGCTGTGCAGCCATTTGGTGGCACACCACATTGGTGTGGTCGGCACGCACGTCATGGAACTGCGGGGAGCGCGGTGCAGCTGATGGCGGCTGCATGCCACCTAACCGCCTAGCCACGGCTGGGCTCGCGGCAGGTCCAGCGCTGGTGGTGGCTGCTGTCGGGGATGTGCATGTGGCCCGCAGCACAGCCGCAGTTGCGTGGCTGCTCATGCGGCTTGCAGATGTGCTGGCTTCATGTGCCCCTGCTGCACAGCCTCCTGCGTCCTGCTGTGCTGTGCGGCTTGCGTCCCTCGACTGCCCATCGCTGACTGCGCCCTGCCCATCCCATCCTGCTGACATGCCGCCAGTTCCCTGCGCCCACACCTCCACATGCGGCAGGTGCAGCACCAGCAGCTTTGAGTGGCCAACCCCGCTGCCCGACTTTGCTGCTGCTACCGCTGCTGCCACCGCGGCCACGGCACCTGACACTGGGTCACCTTCACCTGAGACCACCAGAGCAGGTAGGGCCAGCCGCACCACCTGTGCACCGGGCCCCAGCAGTCGCAGCAGTGCCCGTGCAGCCAGCTCACTGTCACCCAGGGCCCCTGCATGCGCCTGTGCTGTGCTAGCCCCAGCACTCTGCACTGGCTGTCTGGGCTGGGGATCGCACACTAGCAGCCGCACAACACGGCAGCCACCTGCTGCGGCAGCAGCCCCATGCATCGCATGAGCAGGCGGCACAGCAGCTGGTGCAGAACGCGGTAGCGCCACAGCTGTTAAGCTGCTCGGAAAAGGACCGTGCTCTGCTGCATCCCCCAGCACCAGCACCTGCTCCTCAGACAGTCTGGGGAGCTCCTGGGGCGTGCCAGGTGGACCAGGAGCACCGGGTGCTGCTGCACTGTGGCCTGATGCGTGCGTGCCGGCAGTACTAGCTCCTGATGCTGCCAAGTGCATCAGGGTGGGTGGCAACGGCCCTAGCCCCGACTGGACCACAAGCGATGCCAGTGTGCTGATGGCAGGCACCAAAAGGGGTGCAAGGTGGTGGGGGATTGCCTCCCCCCGCACGGCACCCTCCCCACCCCCCAGTGCTGCCAGTGGTGCGCGCTGTGCTGCAGGGAGTGGCGCACAAGCCAGCGCCGTGTGCCAGTCACACACCTCCACCTGCAGGCCCTCCACCCAGGCCGCTGGCTGTGGTGCTGGTGTGCGTGGGCCCACCTCCCCCGCCTTGTCAGGCTCATGCCGCTGCGGCTGGACGGCCACCTGACCCTGCTCCTGCTCCTGCCCTGCCGGCGGCCCATCGCCACCTGCTTGCACCACAGCCTCATCCGCCCAGTGCACCTGATGGTGTGATACATCATGGGGGCCCACCTTCTGCCGCTTAGCCGTGAGAAACTGCCCCTCATCTGCTTTCAACTCTGCTTCATCGAGTGGCACAGCAGCTGCAGCAGGAGCGACTTTGGTGGTTGCATGAGCAGCTGCCAGCAGTTGTTCAGCAGGCGGTGAATGTAAGACGGCCGTTTGAACAGGTGGTGTGCAGCTGCGGCTGCGGCTGCGGCCATGGCTGTGGCTGCGGTGGCTTCCCTTCTGCAGTGCCAAGGCACGGGGCATCTTTGCAACACTCTCCCCGAACTCATAGCCAAAGCTTGACAATGCAGCAAGGAAGCTGCCCGATGCAGGTGCTAGCTGAAGGGCTGCTGCTCCTGCATCAGGTTCTGCATCAGGGCTGCTGCTCCTGCTTCTGCTCCTGCTCATGCCATTACCCTTGACCTTCACATGCCTGTCGCTGTAATCATGTTCGACAGCTGCTGCTGCACCATCACATGGTTCTGGTCCTGTTCCTGCCTTTAACTGGCTGCCGGCTGGCCCAGCATCCTCAACTTCCATGGTGTCCTCCGCCTGGGCACTGCAACCCAACTGAGCCACACCCACACGGGTTGGAGGCTCCTGTGCCATCTCACCTGGTGTACCCGCCTTCTGTGCACCACCTGCAGCATCACGGAGCGCCGACGCTGGTGGTGGGGCCACCCTTGCTCCTGTGCCTGCTCCTGCCCCTGTACCCGTAAAGCCAGCCACAGCAGCAGGTGCGTGCTGCTGCAGCCGCATGTCTGGCACCAGGCTCTCAGGCCCACGCGCACGCCTAGCGGCAGCCAGCACCGCGGAGCATGCTAAGGCAGCCAGGTCGGCACCTGCGTAGCCCTCCGTCACAGCCGCCACCTGAGCCAGGAGCTCAGAGGACGGCTGTGGCACCCAGGCACGCGTGACGGCAGCCAAGATGGATGCGCGGCCATCAGCATCTGGTAGCCCACACCGCACCTGAATATATCCACAGGGGCCAGTGTGAAAAACTGCCATGACACCATTGTGTCAGGCACGTCACAAACACAACTTAAAGCGCTGCATGTGTGCGGTACATCAGTGTGGGGTGTGTGGCGGCCAGCCCTCACCCTCACCCCCACCAGCACACCTCGCGGTCAAAGCGGCCGGGGCGGCGCAGCGCAGGGTCCAGGCTCTCAGGCCGGTTGGTGGCCCCGATGACCAGCACTTGGCCGCGGTCCGACAGCCCGTCCATGACGCTCAGCAGCGTGGACACCACACTGGCATGCACCTGAATGGAGCACACAAGTGCAGCAGCAGACATGTGACATGAGACGACGCATGTGGTGGACGTGCTTCAGACGGTGAAGCTGTCCACATGCAAACTCTGTGCACACACACGCATGGCATCGCACAGCGACCAGCAAGGGATCAGGCACGGTATGGCGTCACAGGGCTCACCTGGTCGCTGGTGGACGCACGGACACTGCGTGCAGGTGCCAGCGCGTCCAGCTCGTCAAGGAAGATGATGGATGGCGCAAGGGCACGTGCCTGATCAAACAGCAGCCGCAGCGTGCGTTCCGCATCCCCCGCATACTTGCCCAGGCAGTCAGCACCCTGTGCGCAGCAGCAGAACGTCGCAATCTCACATGTTGCAGCATAGCCCGGCTACAGAGCCGCTGCGTGTGCGCTCCCATCCAGCTTGGTGGTCATGACCATGCATACGAAAGATTCACAAGGACCACCAGAACAAAACGAGGGTATGGGCACAGATTTGCAGGCATGTGCAACTCGCCACCCCTTGATTCTCCACACACCTTGCGCACAAACAGAGCGACAGGGCGCGGTGCAGCACGTGCGCATTCGCCTGCCAGAGCGCGCACAGCTGCAGTCTTGCCAGCACCAGGCACACCATGCAGTAGGACACCCCTGCGCTCTCGTGGGGACAACGCCAGCGCAATCTTCGGTATGTGTTTGTGATGACGACGGCAGAGCCTTCCACAACAAGCAGCTTGGCGTACCGGCGTATGGAGGCATGCAATGGCGCAACAGGCGCAGGAGCAGGCAGTGAGCACAACATCGACCAAGTCACACGCAGGGCAGCGCAGGCAGGGCAGTGCCGCACACCGTGGAGGGCGCACACCCAGCCGCGCCATCAGGCCCGGTTGCAGGAGCGGCAGCAGCGCCATTTCTCGCAGCGCTCGCACCACATCCCCCATGCCCCCCAGGCTTTCAAACCCAGGGGCCTCTGCGCCCCAGATGCGCAGGGGGGGCGCGGATGGGGTGTGCAACCCTGGGCGCTCCTTCAAGCCTACAGCCTCCGCGTCAGCCGCTGACCCCGTCAGGCCATGCGCCTCAGCGTACTCGCGTGCAGCAGCTACTGCGTCCGGCCCACCACCTGGCACACCAGTGCAGCAGGTGCATGAGGTGCTCAGGCGCATGGGTGTAACACACCAGTGCCTGACGCAACCAGCACCGTAAAACTGCACCCCCACACAGCTGCTGCAGCATTCCCGCACCCAACACAGTCAATGCGACCAAGCAGTCCTGTCCCCACTTGCAGACGGTCTCACCGCGCCCCGCCAGGATGATGGGCTGCAGCCGTAACACGTCCTTCACCCCACGTGCTGCCTCCTTGGCCGCCCACTCCGCCTCATCCTCCTCAGCAGCAGCCCGCTCACCGCAAGCACCTGTAGGGCAACACATCAGGTGGGCCATGCGCAGAGGCTGCTCAAGCAATCATCCTACATCAGAAGCTGCACTGACCGGGCGTGGTAAGTGCAGTCCATGGCATGCATTTGTGCTGCTGGGAATGTCACCACACCACCTACCTGCGTCACGGACCATAGTGTCCCGCATTGCGCGCATTAGGGCGGCCCTGCCCCTCAGCACGTGCCCCACCACACTGCTGATGTCCACTGAGTGCCGCTGGCCACCACCACTGCCACCGACCCCCTGCCGGCGTGGCCTTGTCCGCGCTTCCAGTGCACCCCCACAAACCTGAGCCCATGCCTCTGGTTTGCGCAGGCTTGCACCCGGCACACCGCCTGCTGCAGAGCTTGGTGCTTCTACAGGGGCTGCCCCGGCCGCAGCCTGGGCAGCACGGGCCGGCGACCAGGGCGGCCAATTCGGGTTGGAGTCCGCCATCACCGTTGCAAGCAGAGGGCTGGCCCTCAGCGCGCCTACCTCAACCAGGCCTGGCAGTGCAGCAGCGTGCTGGCTGCTGCTTACCCCTGCCACAGCTCTGGCCTTGCGCTTGCTGTGCTTGGGGCAGGTGATTGTGAAAGCAGCTGGCTGGAACGTGCAGCCTGCCTCATGGGCGCATGGCAGGTGGAATGAGATGGCACAGTGCTCAACAGCGCAGCCCACAGTGGCACCTCGGCGCCCGCAGTGCACGCAGCGGATGGCACGCCCGCGCCGCAGGGCCGCGCCCACAGCACGGATAGTGCCCGCATCAGTTTGGTAGACCTGTGCAAGTGTGCAGACCAGGCCCGCAGCTGAGCAGGTGTTGACAGCTGGAATACAAGGATGCACATGCCATGCAGGAGTAAGTGCATGGTGACGTTCCGTTGCCTAGGCTAACCTTCAGGTAAAAATCTGCCGCTCTGGGCATATGTATGCAATTCCCCCAGCGCACCTCAGGGCTCCACAGTGCACACCAGCGGTGCACATAGCAGCTGCTGTCGCCACCGAGGCCAGCGATAGGACCCAACATGGGGCCCAGATCGCTTCTGCCATCTGGCAACGTGCAGAGCGCGCAAGAGGGGCCAAACTGTTTATGCGCCATACATGCCAGGCGCCACTCCTAGCATTTTCCGTCTGGCAATCGAGAAGTTTAAGGTGCGACTCGTTGTAGATCAAATCGCAAGTGAGAAAAAGTTATGTTGCACATGATGCTTCTGTGATGCGCTCGTGCAACGTAAAGCTGGGCTAGCAACTCAACATTTTTAATTGCATCAGCTCCACCTTTGCGTGTGCCTCAGCTGTGCGATCGCTGAACAGCCGCAGGCGTTCCAAGTAGCTGGAAATGGCTAAGATTACCTTACGCAAGGTGAGCAACAAAGCTCGCGACCTGCGACCCTTGCCTCTAGGCGTGTCAATGCTGGCGTGCCTGCAACATGCACACCTGTGCACTTGACACGGCACCATCATCGTGGCAAGGATGGGTTCCGTTCTCTTGTGCACGACCAGTTTATTGAATTCGGCATTTTGGTCGACCACTGGTCCGCTTGGTAAAAACCATTATGTATTCATGTGCGTGGTGCGATCATGGTCCATGCGATCAGGACTTCACACGGCATGTTTGCATGGCCACATGGCAGAAACACCCATGTCAGGGCTTGTGGTGCAATGCAGGTGTGTACCGACATGCTCAGCAACATCTGAGCAACAGTTCAGGTTATGCTTCACCTGCCACGTTGGCATTACCATGAGCTACAACCCAGCCAACGCATGGCCTGCATCAGCGCCGCCTGGTGGTGCTGCAGGCTACGACTACTCCCAGTATTATGCAAACGGGCAATTCTATGGGCAGTACCCAAGCTATGATGCAGCATACTACCAGCAGTACTATGCGCAACAGCCTGGGGCAGCAGCCGCACCGCCACATGCTGGCGCTGCTGTGCCACCACCGGCACCTCCTGCTGGGCCACCACCCGCAAGCAGTGATGCTGTGCCACCCCCACCACCTGGTGATCCACCCCCACCCCCACCTGCTGCTGGGGCCCCACCAGCCCCGCCCCCCAGCACTGCTGCACCCACCCCTGCTCCAACACCATCAGACCCTGCTACTGCAGCTGCTGCTGGGTATGACTACACACAATACTATGCTCAGTACTATGCAGCATACGGCTACCCGCAACCAGGAGCTCCTAGCAGCCACTACCCAGCCTCGGGGGGTGCACCGCCTGGTGGCACCTACCCATTTGGCTACCCGCCATCACAACCCGCTGGTGCCGCACCGTCACCTGTACCCCCACCCCGCCCGCCCTCAGGCCCACCACCGTCTGCTGCACCTTCCCCTCGTGGGGCAGGGCCTGCAGCCGCGGGCACAGGTGCCAATGCTGTACCAGTGAGTGGGGTGCACTACGGGGGGCAGGGGTCCTACTCTGCGGTCCCGCCACCTTCCTCAGTTGCGCCACAGCAGCGCGGCGGGCAGCCCATCACCATTCGGCCGCAGTACGCTCCGGGGGCCCGTAAGAACATGGCAGGGCAGCCAGGCCAAGGCGCGCCAACATATGCGGCTGTTGCAGCTGGGGCCAGCGGGCAGCAGCCTGCGTTTGTACGCACAGGGGCAGCGGGTATGCATGCGCGCCCCGCTCCACAGCCAGTGGCCAGCAGCAAGGCCGGGGCTGCAGGGGGAGCGGCCAGCAAGTTCCCGCCCAGCTTCACTGCATGGGTGGAGCGTTGCTTTGCGCGCTGTCGCGTGGACTCGGAGCGGCAGGCCATGACCGCCAAGCTGACTGTGCGCATCAAGGAGGTGGAGGCAGCTGGGCGCATGTGGCTGGTGGGTACCGGCATGTGTTGTGCCCGTGCGTAATGTTGTTTGTCACACCGTGCTGCTGGAGAGGCTGGGCCGGGTCGAGTGCACACCCTCGTGTTCATTGCGTGCTGCATGCATCTGCCTCCCATGCAGGTTGACTGGGACACAGAGCCTGTGCCCAACGTGGGTCAGGGTGCTAGTGACGCGCTGGCCTCACCCTCTGGTGGTGCTGATGGTGTGGGGCTACGCAGCAAGCGCAGCCGATGGGCCGAGTCAGAGGCGGCGGCAGCTGGGGAGCGTGCACGGCAGGCAGCGGCCGCACAGCACCAAGGAGGCAAGCGGCGGAAGAAGTTGGACATGGGGGAGGAGGATGACAGCCAATACAGTGGGGGTGCGGCGTGGTCCAAAGGGGAGAACGCAAAGCGCGCAGCACGTATGGGCCGGTTTGGGGATGGCCGTGCGCAAGGTGGGATCCAGTCATGGCGTGGCAACATAGGAGGTCGGGGCCGCGTGTACGACGAGGATGAGGAGGATGAGGAGGACTTTGATCTGTCATCCGTTATTATCAAGGTGTGTGTTGGTGAGGGCTCGTATGGAGCTGCAGGTGTCAACACAACATAGAAATTACCATGTGCGAGAACGCTGCACACTTCCTCTGCCTGCCTGTGCCTCTCCTGCTAGCCTGCTGTCTGCAGGGACGTGACATTCGCTGGCATTTCTGATCGCGCTTGCATGTACCTGCCAGCCTCTGCCTCTGCCCTAAGTCCCTGCCTTCCGCATGCACCCCCTCAGGGCACCTGCACAGAGCTGGAGAAGAGCTACTTCCGGCTGACTGCGGCCCCAGACCCTGCGGTTGTGCGCCCCGAGCCCGTGCTGCGCCGGGCGCTGGACCGGCTGGTCAAGCTGTTGCGCGAGGGCGCTGTCAACTACTTCTACACGTGTGACCAGTTCAAGGGCATGCGGCAGGACTGCACGGTGCAGCACCTGCGCAATGAGCTGGTGGTGGAGGTGTATGAGGCACACGCGCGTGCCGCGCTGGAGTACGGCGACCTGGCTGAATTCAACCAGTGCCAGACACAGCTGGCAGGACTGTATGCGGACGGCATCCGTGGTTGCCGGGCGGAGTTCATGGCCTACAAGCTGCTGTACAACACGGCGCACGCGCGTGCAGGGGCCAACAAGGCGCTGCTGCACACCGTGCGCGCGGCGCTCGCGCTGATGGCTGAGAAGGGCGCCGACCCGCATGGCGCAGTGGCCAACGCGCTGGCGGCACGCGCAGCTGCGTTCGCTGCAGATCTACCCACGTTCTTTGCCACGTACGCGGCTGCTCCGGCGTTGGGCCGTGTGCTGCTGGACCTGCTGGCCAAGAAGCTGCGGTGGGTGGGGCTGAACGTGCTGGTCAAGGCGTACAAGGCCCCGCTGCCCGTCACCTTCATTGCCACCACGCTGGGCTTCTGCCCGGTGACCGGCTCTGTGCCCACTGGCGCGGCGAGCACTGCCGCCACCGCCCAGCCGCTGCCTGGCTGTAAGACGGCAGTGTGCGTGGGCAAGGCCGTTGCGGCGGCAAACTTTGAGGAGGGCTTGGAAGCATGTGTTGCATGGCTGCAAGCACATGGCGCAGTCGTGGACACAACAGGTGCGTCTTTTCCCCATGAGCTGTGCTGCCCCAGCTTTCATTTGTCCAACACCTGCTGCACACAGCCTGTTATGGAGCTATGTAAGCAGCTTTGACAGAGACTGCCGACGTGCAGGCTGAAAAATCATTGCCCAACGGTTCTTTTTGTGCTGCTGCTTGCTCCAAGGCCGTATGCACCCTGTTATCTGCTGCCTCCAGTGGTTTAGAGGCACTGCCTGTTGCCCAACTGCATGCAGCTGAGGGTGGACCTGCGCTGGACGTGAAGGCGTCGCTGGGCAAGCTGTTTGTGCCTGAGGAGCCCAAGGTGTCGCACGGCGATGAGAACCTGTCGCTGGAGGACTTCCTGGCGCGCGCATCGCGGGCAGCAGGGTGATCCGTTGGGCGTGGATGATGGCACCAGCGTGTGCATGTTGGGTGATGCAGTGCAAGGGTCGCGCCACTTGTGGCAGCTGCAGTGTGCTCAGCTCTTGGGAGGGGGGAACAGCGTTGCATCCACACACAGACATGGGGTGCAGGCAATAGCAGTTGAGCTGCCAGGCACAAGCAGTGGCCAGGCACAAACAGTGGGCACAAGCAGTGGGCAGCACAGGACGGTTAGTCAGCATCTCTGGGTCGGTTTGGGTTGTCCAGCATTTGTCATGTGATCAAACCTCAGCGTAGCGCTTCTTGTACGTGGTGTTGCAACGTGGGGAAGGAGCAACAGCAGGGAAAGGGCACTGCAGCATCACGGCAATGCTCACTGAGGGAGGGGGTGTGGACTATGTGTGGCGGGGTGTCAAAGAGCCTCCAACGGGTCCGCAAGGTGGGGGGGGGGGGGGGGTGTAGAGGAGGATGTGTGCTGGCAACCATCATCACGCCAGCATGATAGAGCAGCTTCTAATCATGTGGATGGTGGAGAGCCTTGCTGACCACAGTCGAAGTCGCAACCTGGAGGGAGGCCACCGTCAAGGATGCCGCAGCGGGCGGCAACGGCGCTGTGTCCACCACCATCACCTCTTCAAAGGCGCCTGACGTGCACGACAACCTTTCCCTGGCAGTGCGTGGATGCGCCCCCTTCTCTTCCTCGCTGCACACTGTCTCTAGCTGCTGCTCCCCCCAGCCCCCCTCACATGCTGCCGGCGTGCTGGGCTGTTCGGACCGCAGCAGCACACAGGCCGCAAGGGGTGCCGCATGCATGTGCATGTAGATGCCAGCTGCCTTGTGCACGATGTTTGCATGTTGCAGCCATGCATGATGCATACAGGACAGCATTTGGAGCATTGGTCTGGATGGGTTCAGTGTGATCACAGGCAGCGTGCATGCCACAGATTTTGGATCTGGTGGCTGGCCAGGTGGCCGGTTCACTGTCCATGCCAGTGAACCGCCAGTGAACCGGCCACACGCAGCCCTTCCGCGCGACAGAGCGACAGCCACAAGCTGTGTTGCGCCCATTGAGCAACCCCTGACTCTAAAGGCGCGCTGCAATCACGCTGAAACACGTGGCCCCGTCGAGCACCCTGTTCTGCATGCTTATGTGCATGGTGGCTGATGATGTGGATGGGGCCATTGTGAGTGTTGTGGGCATGGGGGAGCAACCAGTTTCAACAGAAAGGTTAGTTCTGAAACATAGTTTGCACGAGGACAACCATCTGGTCTGATCTGGATCGCCTCCTGTAACAACATGATTCAGCTTCGAGCACATCAGCACCACCATGATCCGTTTCTACTTCGTTAAGATGGTGCTTTGCAGACACGAATAATGTGATGTGCTATGGGGTTGTGATGGCTGACGTGGCTGATGAATTTGGTTTGGGACTTGTCCTGCATTTTCTTTATTTAGAGCACAGGTGGTGTTGCAATCGTGATTGATGGCCTGACGCAACCTTCGTCAGGGAGGAAAGGAGTCCACAGGGGGGTTGTGCCGGGCAAGATGCAGGTCACGACGAAGGGTTCGTATCACAATCTGGCGGCCCTCGTATCTGGCGAGGGGCCTGCCCTTCCTGGTGCAACCGGATTGGCCTCAATGCGTAGCAGACTGTCTTCGGAATCGCCCTCAATACCGGAGCAGCCAAAGGCCACCAGGTTAGTGCTGGGTTGCCACGCCACCCATGTCCTGCTGCGACCTTTTTATGGGGCGTGCTCATCATGGACGTGCCCGTGCAGGCTCATCATTGTGTCGAATCACCTGCCACTTCGCGTCAAACGCGCTGGATCAAGCTGGGAGTTTGAGTGGGACGAGGATGCCCTCGTGGCACAAGCCAAGGTCAGCAGGCGGGGCATGTGTGGATTTGTTTGTGGTGAATCTCGCTTGTGACCTTTCTGTCAGGCCTAACGCTCCTGGTGGCAACTATGTGCAGGAGGGAGTGCCGAAGGACCCGCCCCTTGAGGTGATGTACGTTGGATCGCTTCCCGTCGACATCGGTGTGGAGGAACAGGAGGTGTGCACAGCGGAGGGGCCGGGGATCTGGTCCGGAGGTGTAATGGACGGGTCACCAGCATATATGGCATGGCAGCATGGTCAGCTACAGCATGCGCTGGCGTGGGATGGACTCACCAAAGGGCCGCTTGCACATTGTCCCGTTGCAGCGGATTGCAATAGAGCTCAAACGGCTGTACAATTGCTGCCCTGTCTACATCGACAAGGATATTAAGGAGAAGTATTACAAAGGTGTGCATGTGATGCGCGCAACACTTGTCTGCTGCACGGCATATGTTGTACGGCCGCAGCCATAATATGGTTGGCCTTAGGAGTGGGCTGGTGCAAGGGCACGAACAGACCCCTCGTCAGCGCAACTGTGTGCAAGCTCGTGTCACCAGCTTCCACCCAGCTGTGCAACATGCCGTCTGTGCCAACCCTACACATGCTGCTGCTCTGCTGGCACTGTTGGTGCTGCGCTCAGGCTTCTGCAAGCAGCAGCTGTGGCCACTGTTCCACTACATCCTGCCTGTGTCGCCGTCCTCCAGCGGCCGCTTTGACGCGGAGCTGTGGCAGGCGTACGTCAAGGCCAACAAGGTGCAGCAGAGCTGGGGGGCCCGCGTGCCAGCAGGGCAGCTGGGGGTTACATGGCAGTGGGAGCAAGAGGAACTGATCGAATGTGGAATGTAGGGGTGTGATGTGTTGCAGGCGTTTCAGGCTGCAATGGGACTTGTGAAGCAGAGTACCTTCAACAGGGCGTACCGCTCAGTGGCACATGCCAGGAGCAGGCAGATGCGGGGCCCAAACAGCATACCTCTTATATGAGAGGAGGGCTAGGGGTTGAGTGTGTGCTGCGCATGATGGATCTGGAGGTCTGAGGCTGCGGCTGCTGGTTCTGGCACCACCATGGTTCATGGCCCGCCACGCGCATGCTTGCAGAGCTTTGCTGACAAGGTGGTGGAGGAGAGCGCAAGTGACACGGACTTTGTGTGGATTCACGACTACCATCTGCTGGTGCTGCCCAGGTGCGACACGTGCACCTTAGGTAGCTTCCAGTGCGGTGCAGGGATGTTGCTGTGGTGGCGTGGTACTGCCAGCAGATGGTATTCAGGCTGGTGGGCCTCACGCATGCTTGGGCACAGTGTCATTTGCTCTGAAGCATGTAGCATACTTGCCAGGCAATCGGCACGGATGGAATGGAAGCTCCGGGCTGTGACCCTGATTCCCTGCAGTCTGCTGCGCAAGCGCTTCAACCGCATCCGCGCCGGCCTGTTCCTGCACTCGCCGTTTCCTTCGTCCGAGATCTTCCGCACCTTTCCCAAGCGCGAGGAGCTGCTGCGCAGCCTGCTGAATGCGGACCTCATCGGTCAGTGTGGGGATGCGTGGCTGCGTACGAGTATACAGGGGTTTGTGGTGCGATACGGTGAGGGCTGTTTGGGGCGTCAAAGAATGGATGGTAAGAGGGTGGAGAGGAGCAGGAATGTTGTTGCAGGGCAGGCCTTAGTTGTTGGTGGGGCTGGGCGGCTGGGTGTTTGGGGCGGGCCAGTGTATGATGGGTATTACTCAGCGGGTTCCTGCAGGCAAATCTGGAACGCATATGGCGTTGTGGCAACATGTTTGCCTAGCACAGATACCTAACGCTCACTCTCACATGCCCAACTGCAGGCTTCCACACCTTCGACTATGCGCGTCACTTTCTGTCATGCTGCTCACGTATGCTGGGGCTGGAGCATGAGACGTCGCGTGGCTCCATCACGCTGGACTACTACGGCCGCACAGTTGGCATCAAGATTATGCCCACGGGTGAGAGCGCGGGCCTGTGGCATGCTGCAGCAACTCTGGTGTGTGTCCCAGGGGTGCAGTGTTGCTTGCAGCCGCTCAACTTTTGTGACATGGGGCATGGCACACCCCTTCATTACTTCCCTGATGGTTTTAATTTATTCCCCACATGTGGTGCCGAGAACTACACTACCACACGGGCCCCTGCAGGCGTGAATCCCGCGCGCTACCTGGGTGGGTTTGCATGGGATGAGTTCAAGTGGCGGCGAGGGGAGCTGCGCGCACAGTTTGCGGGTTGCAGCGTACTGGTGGGGTGCGACGACATGGACGTGTTCAAGGGCATTGAGCTCAAGCTCCAGGTGTGGGGGAGTGGGGGTGGCTGTGCCATGCAGGGGAGTTGTGCGGGGTGCTGGGGTTGGGTGCGAAGCTGCAGGGCGTGCATCAATCGCGCTGTGCACTGTGCAGCACCGGCACCGCCAGCAGCTGTGGCATCCTGGATTATGTGAGCCCTGAATCAGTGTGTAACTCCCATTGAGCAACACTGTTGGGACCCACGCAGGCGTACGAGCGGCTGCTGGACCACAACCCTGAGTGGCGCGGCAAGGTGGTGCTAGTGCAGATGACCAACCCCCCGCGCTCCTCCGGCCGTGACATCGCGGAGCTGCATGAGGCGGTGACTGCGCTGGTGGGTGGACTGATGGGGCTCAGCTTCAGTTGGGAGGTGGTGGGGTGTGGGTGGACATATGTGTGTGCTTTCGGGCGATCAGCACCAGTCATGAACACTGCATGCTCATGGGCTGGGCTTGCGTGCACGCTTTGGGCGCTTGTGGAGGGTCATGTGTGGAAGGGGGTGCACGAGAAGTAGGAGGGTGCGAAATTCTGTTATGTAAGTCACTCAAGTGCATATCCTGCCCCTGCTCCTCTGACCTGTGCAAACAACAGGTTGAGGGTATCAACAGGAAGTACGGTCGCCCCGCAAGCAATTACCTGCCTGTGCACTACCTGGAGCGCCATGTGCCGCTGCATGAGCGCATGGCTTTCTACAGGTGCGCTCGCGTAATGCGGGCAGATGAGCAGCCGCCAGGCCCCACATCCTCCTGCGCATGCAGCACGGCCTTCATATCGTTGCCCTCCCTGATGGACTGCAGTTGTACAAGCATATCACGTACAGCGCATGCAGCTTGTGTCACATTGGGCAGCAGCTGCCGCTGGCGTCCCTGCATGCCCATGGCCGTCATGCTCCACCCACTGAGCCACCGCCGTGGTGCCTGCCTCCCACCCTGCAGCATCGCCGACTGCGCCGTGGTGACCGCGACGCGCGACGGCATGAACCTGGTGCCATATGAGTACGTGGTGTGCAGGCAAGGGCCGGACAGTGACGGAGAGGATGCGGCACCGCGCGACTCCATGCTGGTGGTGTCAGGTGCACACCCGCCAGCTGTGGTGGCAGAGCTAGGCAGGAAGGGCCTGGTGTGGTGCTTCACTGGTGGCAGCTGGGATGATGCTGATAAGGCAACGGGGTTTGCAAGCCTGCACGGGTTCAGTGTCAGGATAACAGACGTGCTGCGCTCCACTTCGTCATGAACAACTTGCAATTCACCAATTTCACGCACATCACGTCACACCATGGAACAACACCGCACTCGTTGCCCCCTCCCCCCCCCCCCCCCTCCACGTGCAGAGTTTGTGGGGTGCTCACCCTCGTTGTCGGGTGCCATCCGCGTGAACCCCTGGAGCGTGGAGAGTGTGTGTGATGGCATGTACGCGGCGATACGCATGCCGCTGGAGCACCGGCGGCTGCGGCATGAGAAGCACTGGCGCTACGTCAGCCAACACACGGTGGCGTACTGGGCACAGTCATACATCACAGACCTGCAGGTATGTGGTGGCGGGCGGCTGCTGTGCTGCTGCTGGCTGGACCTGCATCAGTGGCTTGGTCAGTGGGCTGGGGCACAGCAGCTTCTTGTGAGGGTCCAGCCCTCACCACGCCCATGACTCCCTGGTGTCCTGGGACCTGTGCTCACATCTGCGTCCTCACTCCTCCTCTGAGGGCCTCAATCCGTTTCGTGTGGGGGTGTGTGCGCGCGCGCAGCGTGTCACACGCAACCATGTGTCCATGAAGTGCTACGGGCTGGGGCTGGGGCTGGACACATTCCGCATGGTTGCGCTGGATGCCAACTTCCGCAAGCTGGAGGAGGGCGCGGCGGCCGCGGCGTATGCCAGGTGCGTGGTGTGCTGCCGTGCTGTAGGTGTGCAGCGAATGTGCGCACCAGCTGCCCAGGGAAGAGAGGTGACCAGCTGTTGCATGAGCAACAGGCATCTGGGTGGCTGCTGCTCACACATGTGTAGGTCACTATCCGATGTGCTCCCACTCCTGCCCACTTAGTGGTCAACTCCCCGCGTGCCACCACTGCGCCCTGCAGCTCGTCTGTGCGTGTGCTGCTGCTGGACTACGATGGCACGCTGACGGGTGGTGTGGGGCCGCTGGTGGGCGGGTCGGGGCACATGGGGTCAGCCGGGCACCATTCTCATCACGGCCATCCAGGTGTGGGTGCAAGGCCAGCTGCAGGGTTCGGCGGCTTTCAAGCTGCTTTTGTTGGCTGGGCAGCTATTTGCTGCTGCATCCTGCACAGTGCAGTTGCAGTGCTGTTGCGGTCCCTCTTGGGTACTGTGCCATCCCCCCTCACCAGCACTGTTCTAACCCACGTTATAATTCTGCTCCCCCACAGGCGGCTCAGGCCCTGGCAGCGAGGCACCGTCAGAAACAGTACTGGCCGTGCTGCGCGCGTTGACAGCAGATGCGCGCAACCGCGTGTGCCTGTTCTCCGGCCGCCCCAAGGCGGAGCTCACGGAGTGGTTTGCGTCCGTGGTACGTGTGTGTGGGGGGGTGTCCACTGCAACTGTGTCCTGTGTGGTACAAAAGTGCGCTTGCAGTCACCTACTGGCATGCTCCACATGTGCATGGTGATGGGCACACGCATGATCAGTCCTGCTGGTGATTGTGCCTCCGCATCATCAGTGCGAGCAGACATGGACTCACCTTTGCACACACCAGCACACATCCGACCCGCACTCCTCCCCTGCAGCCATCCCTGGGCCTGGTGGCTGAGAACGGTTGCTACGTGCGGTTGCCGTGGGGCCGGCAAGCCGGGGAGCCTGTGGGCGTGGCGGGGCCGCCTGGTGCGGGTGCGGGAGGGTCTGCAGGTGCTGCTGCGGCTGCTGGTGGGAGCCTGGCGGGCGGCGGGTGGGAGCCGCTGGTGCCACATGCGGACTACAGCTGGAAGAAGATGGCTCTGCCCATCCTGCAGCAGTACCAGGTGTGCATGAGCTTGGTCAGCTGGGATGTCGCCTTGCGGCGTAATGTACGATGCGTTGTTGGCCTTGTTGCACACCAATATTGCGGGGAATGCCACCGGACACCACCGGATTCACACTGCATCTGAAGGCATGATGCGGCCCAGTCTGGTGCCAGCCGGTGTGCCATTGGGGGTAGCAAGTATGTAGGCCCTCGTGTCCCACCCTGTTCCTGACATGACCCAATGCTCAATCGTTTGCCTCGCCGGCATCCCTAGCACACCCCCTATTGTTGCCACTGCCACAGGAATCAACGGACGGGTCATACATCGAGGCCAAGGAGAGCGCGCTGGTGTGGTACTACCGGGACGCAGACCCCGACTTTGGGTCATGGCAGGTGCGCTGTGGCGCATGTGCCACACAGCGTGAGGGGTGTGCGTGTAGGGCAGACCTGGGTGCGCACTCGTGGTCAGCTGATACATTTGCAGTTGTTGGGAATTTGGGATGGAGGATGAGCTGAGAGGAATGCACCTGCCTTGGGTCAGGATGAGCAAGGGGGCTGGTACGGTGCTAGCACCGTGCGCTGTTGAGTGTTGCTTGGTAAACGTGCCACTGACAAATGTGCCTGCTGCCCCATACTCAGCACGCAGCTGCTTTTGATTCACGCCCCTGATGGGTAGTGACACTACTAGTTAGACGTCCACCATTGTGCCATTAGCCCTGCCAACACTCCACAGCGCACACTGTCGCACCTCACAGGCCAAGGAGTTGCTGGACCACCTGGAAGGTGTACTGTCCAACAAGCCGGTGGAAATTGTGGGCAGCAACGGCAGCGTGGAGGTGAGCCGTGCAACCGACATAACGTTGACGTTTATAGTACCCGTGCTTAGTTGTCATGCATGGGCGTGCCATGCACTAGCTCAGTTGGTGGTCACGGAGCCGAGCTTGTGGGTGCAGGCAGCAACACAGCGAGCGGTGCAACACTGTGCAAGACACAGCAAGCAACAAACTGGACCGCCGGCACTCACTCCATGCAGTCTGCTTGCGTCATTTGCTGCTGCCCGTGACGCACGCGCACTGCTGCCGCACCTCTGCCATGACCTCCGTCGCAGGTCAAGCCCCAGGGTGTGTCTAAGGGCCGTGCAGTTGAGCGCATGCTTGCCCAGCTGCTGGTGGCCAGCCCGCCGGATGGCAGCCCTGTGCCAGCTGCTGGGGGCGCTGCGGGCTTGGGTGCTGCGGCTGCTGGGGCGACGGGGCTCGCGTCGGGCCCAGGCTGGGCACCACGCAAGTCTACTGCGGGCACTGGCCCCGACTTTGTGCTGTGCATCGGTGATGACAGGTGTGTGTGGCAGATCTGTGATTGTCATCGATGTCCGCATGCTGAATTATAATCACAGACATTCAGTTGTGGCATGCTTCACACTGTCAGTCCCTGCCACTATGTGGTTGTCACAAGCACTGGCCGCGGCCTGTGTTGCTCAACACTTTTGGAATGGCCCTTCCGCCTGTAGGAGTGATGAGGACATGTTCACACGGCTGGAGGCCATGCGTGCAAACCCTCGCATGATGACGAGCGAGGTGCGTAGCTACTGCTGCTTGCCCAGTAATGCCTGCCCTTGTACAGTCACTCGGTTCATTCCTGAGTGCCTGCACCCCTCTGTTATTTCCTGGCATGTTTTGCCCACTTCAAGTGTTGGCTTCCTGCGATTACATGGCTGCAATATGCGTGCCTGCGTTTGCATGCGCGCTGTGGCTGCAGGTGTACGCATGTACAGTGGGGCAGAAGCCATCACGCGCCCCTTTCTACCTGAATGACCCGGCAGAGGTGCTGCACCTGCTTGCACGCCTGGTCAACGTCTCATTGCCACCAGCATGAAGGGGCGGCAGGACCCACATTTCAGATCCTCCTCCCCGGATGGCTGCTGCTTGGGCCCTGGGGGCTGCACAACGTTGATGGCAGGCCCAAGGCATGTATGGTTACTGGACCCATCCCAGCAGTTGAGGGAACTGGGGAGGGGTGGGGCAGTGGTGGTGGGGCCGTCGCAAGCAGAAACATAAACTTTTGCGACATCAGCCAAGTCAATGAGCAGCAGTAGGTCATCATACAACTGAGAGAGAGCATACATAATCAGACATTGCACACGGCATGGATGCGCATGCGGGTTGAGCCGCATTGAGTGCAGCTGGTGATGCTGCACGCAATGCACAGTGTGCTTCACATGGGATGCAGTGGCCTTTCAGGGATGGTTTGTTGGGAGGGGGGCATGATGATGATTGATGCTGGGCGTCTTGTTGGCGGTGGGGGTTTGGATGCTCGATGAGCAAGGGTCTGGGAAGGTGTGGCCAGCTGGCGGTGATTGTGGAGCGGCGCCGTGTAGGGTGGGGGATGCTAGGGTAAGGCAGGTGTGTTTAGCTGGTTGCAGGGCGGAGGATGTGTCATGTTTACCAGTGCCGTGGGAGGGCAGGAACAGCCCCTTGGCTGCTGCGTTTGTGAGGCTGTAGTGCAAGCAGCTGGCCTGGACTAGCACGCAGGTGTGGCATGTGACGGCACACTGAGCTGGTGGCAATCAACAAGTGATGAGCACTGGCGCATGAACCTGCGCAGCCCTGTTACGGTGCGGTGGACACCTGTGCCGCAGCATTGCACAGATGTGTGTGCTAGACGTACGTGCCAGAAGTACGTTGTGCAGACGTGCAGCATCAGAGCTTGCAGCTGGCCACACGGTCGCGCTGGGTGGCTCACCACACTGAAGCACCAGGGCACATTGCTGCCACGTGACACAAGCCACCCGGAGTGCACTGCATGCTGAAAAGAAGCACGCTTTGCCTCGCGTGCATGCTGCCATGCAGATTGCCGGCTGGTATGTGCACAAAACACGTTCCTCAAATGCATCTGTTGAACACCTGGAGCGGCTGGAGGATCATTACATTCATTGCTCTGGTTGCACAGGCAAATGTACAAACTTTGCTTATGATAGCATGCCCACGCATCAGACCACTGCATCCACGGCCCTCACAATCTCATGTGTGTGTGCTAGCTAGGAGGACATTCCCCATTCTCTGCTGAGTTCCGTAGCGGAAAAAGTCGTCGGAGGTAGCCGGTGACGCCGGGCTAAGAAGAGATCATAACAGGAACCGTGTGCGGAAGTGAAGCTGAGAACGGGATGACGCATCCCACCTTTATTGCCAGCCTCACACGGTAACTTGCACACACAGAAGGCGCGGAGTGGAGCGCAATACGCACAGTGCACGTTGCGCTGTTGTCGGGATTGCCAGGGTTGAAATCACACTACTGTGATCAGGGCCGGGTCACGTGCCCCCCGCGCTTCACATGGGCAGAAACAAAAGCTCAACCTGTCCAGCTGGTCGCAGCTAGTTCAGCAGTCACGTTATCGCGCAGCAATTCAGCTTGGGAGACTTCCCGGCCGTGGATAAGTCGAGACGACTATTGGCAGGTTCGCTGCACGATCAACCCAACCCTCTTAAGCAAGGGTTCTTATAGGCTAGGGACAGCACTGCGCAGCGGCGGGCAGGTGCCAGGGACCACGTGGTGTCCTCCATTCTCTCAGCGCTGAAAGCTCGCGCCCCGGCCCCACCCGAAGCACGGACAGACGTAGGCTTGCGGGTAAGGGCTGTAGCTCCGTCAGGCGAGCGTGCTAAAGGCATGTATCTCGCAACAGTGCACCTGGTGTTGCCGCCACGACAGTGTCCAGGCCCAGCACGTAGTGCCACAGCTAGAAGTTTGCTGCTGGCCTTGCCAGGGCCGCTTTGTTTTGTTGCGAGTACTGTCCACATGAAGGCCCACATGCCACACGTATGCACACCTGATTCCTGACGAGCATGCGCGGTGGGGGAGCGGAGGGCGTGTGGGCGAGAGGGAAACAATCATGGCGCCAGCAACACGGTGTGCACGACCACCTGTGTGCCTTTCAGGCTCTCACTGCAACACGACGCCGACGTTCATGCTGGCTGTGATGCTGCCAGCATCGGGAGCTGGGTCTGAGTCTGGCTTATGCAGCACTGGGTTTTCAACACCCTCAACTGGACGCGGTGCAGGCTGTGCCTCGCTGGCGCTAGTGCCTGAAGAGCAGGAGACTGTATTTCCTGCCACGATTGGCGCATCCTCGCCCTGGGACTCCCTGAGCGTCGTCTCATCATCATCGGGTCACAAATGCCTGCAGCTGATTCAGGCTGCGGATCACGAGTCTATGTCGTCACAAAATACTCCAGGGTAAGCAACGGGCGCGCTGTATGGGGGTGCACATGGGGTCCATGAGAGGCACTGGCGTATTTTGCACTGGTACCCAGGCCTCATGCCTCGTCTGCCTGCAGGGGAGCGCATCTCATTCGCGCTACTTCAGCCGAGGCGGCTTCCTCAGCCAACTTCATCCCCCACGCCCTCGGCATTTGTGCATCTACGCTGCAGCCTGTGCCTCAGCAGCTGTTAAAGGAGCGCTGGGGCTGTCAGCCGCCCATAAACGATGACGCCGCTGCGGTAAGTTGAGGGTGTTTCACCGTCGCATGCCATGCTGATGGTGCAGAGGCATGATTCGCCTCAACCGGCCCCCAACCCCCATCCCCACTCGACAGAAACGGAACACACACACGCACACACACACACCACGTGCGCGTGTATGCTTGATACCTTTGCGCAGATTCTCGCAGGCATCAGCAGTTCTGCTGCAGCCTCGCGGCAAGACCAGCAGCAACAAGCTCGCGGGCAACGCCGACAGCTGATGATGCCCAACATTCCAGCCAGCGCAGATGCCGCCCTGATGCCCAACGAAGACTTAGAGGCAGACTTCTGTATGTTTGGCATGCCAACAGCTACTGCCACTCGCGCGTCTGCGCGTGGAGGCAGCAGCACCGCACATCACTTTGCGATCCGTTCCCGCCTGCTGCGCTCCGCATCAGCGGCCGAACTGTACAACGTGCCGGACGGCCGTGTGCGTGCTGGCAAGCAGCGCTGCTGCACTGCCCTGGAGGGCTACGAGGGCAAGGTGCGGGGCGGCCTCAAGAAAGGGTCCAAATCGTCCTTTGAGTGGAGCAGCAGCCGGCAGGACCTGCTGTCCCTGTCACAGCCCGACAGCGCGCGCTCTGTGGGTGCTCGCGAGGTGCGTGCGGGGTGCGGCTGGCTGCAAGGGGGTTTGATTTTGTGCAAAGGAACGCTTGGCGCCAAGTAGCAGCATGCACACACGCCTTCGTGGCACATTGCGCCGATGATCACGTGCTCCATATCTTGACCCGATGCAGATGGCGGGCCTGGAGCGTGGCAGTGCGCCCCGTGCCATCAGCCCCAGCCCCAGCACAGCAGGTGGCAGCTCGCTGGCAGGTGCACCCGAGGCCAAAGTCCGCGGCGGGCAGGGCGGTGTGGAGCGGCGCGTGCGCGGCGGCCAGATGCTGCGCTCGCCGTCCAAGTGCCTGGAGGGGCCCCTGAGCAATGACGTGCACAGTGAGATGGGTGCATCGCTGACTTCATACAACTCTCTCACCTCCCTCGCCTCCCTGTCCCCCTTCTCCGCGCACGTCGCACACTCCCTCTCCTCCCTCCCCTCCGCCTCCCTCATCTCCCTGGACCGCGCCCTATCGGCATCCAACGTCATGCATCAGGAGCTCGCCAGCTCAGCTGCCGCATTAGCGCGCAACCTGGGTGGCAGCCCCGGCCCCTGCTCCACCACTGAGCCAGTGCCCGTGAACCCGCCGTCTATGCGGGATTTGTCGTCCTGCGGTGACAGCGCCATCCACAGTGTGCTGGATGCCATGATGGGGCTTGCCGGGCGGGACCTGGACCTGCCCCAGTCCGGTGCATCCATCGGCAACACCAGCGCTGGCGGTCTTGAGTGCTTGCCCATGGCCGCGCCCCTGTCGCCCGCCACCTCCTCTCCCACACCCTTGGGCCGCACACCGTCCCTGGGCCTCATCTTCAAGGTGCGCCCCTCTGGACCCTCCCACGGCGGGCAGCAAGGCGGTGGCAGCACCAGCGGTGAGCACTCCACTGCGTCCCACGCCACCCACCTGCACCCGCTGCAGCACTCAAACACCGCGCCCAGTGACCACATGCTGTCCCCGCGCGCTGCGGCCAACGGCAGCAGCAGTGGCCAGGGCGCGCCAATGTGCACGCGCCGCTCCCTGCAACTGAGTGGCGCCAGCGTTGGGCAGTATGGCTCCCACTCTTTGGATGAGCGCAGCGCGGCTGTGTCCCTGCGGGATGTGCTCACCGGCGGCCCACACTCTGTGGGCTCCCTTGGCCGCCTGGCGGTAGCGGTGCAGGCCAACGGCCATGGCAGCGCTGACTGGGCGCTGCTGGATGGCGGCCGCACCTCCTGCAAGTCACTGCTGGAGATGGCTGAGGAGCAGGTGGCCGCCAGCAGCCTGGCCGCGCACCTCGCACGCCTGGGCTCCAGCGGCACCGCGTCCAACAGCGGCCGAATGGGGCACGCGGCCGCGGCGGCGGCGCCCACATGCACAGCTGCTGTGCCGCTGCAGTCGCTCAGCTCTCCCAATGTGTCCCCGTTCACGCTCGCTGCGGCCGTGGCGTGTGCAGACCCAGCGGCCACGCACACGCGCGCTGACCTGGACAGCCCGCGCTGGCGGCTTCAGATGTGTGACGGGGCCTTGGGGTCTGATGTCGGGCCGGCTGTGATGAACCTGCGGGAGCTGGAGGGTGTGTGAGGGCGGGCCCTGGAGGAAATTTGCCTGTACGGGATGATTTGAAGAGGCGCCTGGTTACCTGGCTGGCTGTATATTGGGCTGCGCAATCTCTTCTGCTTCGTAGCATGCTTAGCTGTGGTTTGTGCATAGTGCCATGGATGTGCGCGCCATGCATGTAGCTGTGGGTTACACACCGCGCTGTGTGCCGCACTCGGGGCCATGGTGTGTTCCAGATGTTGCGTTGGTTGCAGCATGCATTCGTTGTTGCTGGTTGTGCCTGTGGCTTGCAAGACTGATTGGGTCAGCGCATACCGCATGCAGCAGCCAAGGCTGCCGTGGTCCCTTTTCTGTTGGACACTGACACCCTGCTGACGTGCAGGGTGCTGTCAGCCACCAGTTGCACAGAATGCTATGATGGCATGGTAGGGGTTATGTTGGTGGATGCATCTTCAACTAATCTTGTTTGAGGAAGGGCTGCACCAGGACTGTGGGGTTTGGGGGTGAATAAAATAAACCACTCCTTCCTGATGTGCTCGCTGCAGGGTAGGCATGATTGGAGCTGCCACAACTTTCTCTTGCAATGAAAGCTTGCAAGCACGTGGCAGCATAGATGATGTGGTGCACACTGCCAACTAGGAACTGATAACTGACAGCGGCAGAGCCCGTGTTGTATCGTGCAAGTTCAGAGGCCCACACCTCTCAGCATGTCGACTTGTGTGCTGCCTCGCTGTGTGGCTTTTTAATGGCAGCATGTGCTGCAGTGCTGCACTTGCAAGGCTGCAAATGCAGCAGGTGTTCCCAGGGTTTTGGGGTACCGACTAGAGGACAGTGCCAGGTGTGGGTGATGGGTGGCAGGGCTGCCGCGCTGGCGCTGCTGGCATGAGGGTTGTGGCGTGGTGCATGACTACATGCCACTCTGGCAATCCGCACCTTCCAGTCCAGGGTTAACCCGAGCATCGAGATGCAACGAGTGTGCATGTGCAATTTTTGTGAAATGGTTTGTGAATGCAGTGCGCCGTATGCTATTGGCTCGGTTGCTATGCCATGCTGGCCACACATGAGCAGGTGTGTGCACGTGTGGTTGACGCACAGCTGTAGCCTGCGTCGTGCATGTGCTGGGTGTGCGAGGTTGGGACCTAGCAAAACGGGTAGGGGTGTGTCTGCTGCAGAGCCTTGTTCTTATTGTCATCCCCTTGGCCTGCACTTTGCATACGCTGCGCTGTATGGGGATGGGAGGGTGCGTGTGCATCAGGCTGTGCAGTCATCAGCATGTATGTACGCTGATGCAAGGGAACAGATGTCATAACATTAGACACAGCTGCGTTGGGCAGGCTGGGTCCCAACAGATAGGTGCCATCACCTGCTGCATCCAGCGGCACGCTTTTCTTTTCAAGTGTACTCTCTTCTGTTTCAGTATGGGCCATTCAACTTCAAACCATTCTTAGACCTAGAGTGCGTGATATGGCCCGTGATTGCCTAGATGGTAGATGCTGTGTGGTGTGTTGAACTTCCACTACCGGATGCTGGATACATCATCCTAGGTCAGCCTGATGAACATGAGCCATGCATGACTTGGCATCAGCTGAAGCTTCAGGGAACGAATCTAATAGTCTGGCAGTGCGTCCCATCCTGCCTTCAGTATATATGCGTGGGGCCACATCTGTTACTGCATGTGTGGCCAGCAAGGACAACGTGTCTGTTCTGCATGTGTGGCCACCAGGGATACGTGTCTGTTTCTTAGTTAAATATTTGCAAGCAGGGCTGACCGTGTGAGGATATGAGCACCAATGTTCAACTGTGGCTTGTGTTGTCTGGGGGAGCAGCTGTGATTGACCTGATCGGTGTTACACAAACCTACCCGAAGTAAGCTGCTTGCAGGCCGGTGCATGGCACGTGGCATATAAGGAGGAAGCAGGCACCGGACCCTAGAACCCAGAAACAAGCAGGCACCCAAGATAGCCAGCAACCTCTACAGGTCATAAGCTCAAGAATTGTGTCCAGTAATCTGGAACATTTGAAGGCAGCAAACACTAAAGCAACAAACGATGGCAGCGCACCTTAAGAGCCAAAAGATAGCAAGCGCAGGGAGAGGAAACAATCGCCATAAAGCTGAACATAACCCAATGCCGCAAAGGCACACTCGACCACCATGTAAGGCCACATGAACTGAGTGGTCCCCCAGTCGAGCTTGTCAATGCTGCTTGGTGTATCATGGGCACTCGGCTGTCCATGTAAGCACTCACGGACCTGGCAAGAGTGGGTTAGTGTAAAAAGAACACTGGGGGCACTCTATCTACGTAAGGAGTAGGGTGTGACTCTCAAACAGCAGACCTCATGCTCTGTGATCACCCCGCAGGTTTGGCGCTGATCCACATCGGAAAAGCTCGGATAGAAGTCATGCCAACTGGTAGTGTTGCTCCATGCTGAGATTGTGTGAGTGTGGATGAGAATAACGCCGCTCCTACCCAGTTGCACAATCTTACATCCATGACCATGCACATCGAAATGCGGCATCAGACAGCTCGTGTGCATGCAACAACAATATCCAACAGGGGATCTGTCATGCTGGTTTGCATGCTGTTTACGTCATGCCGGTTTGCATGCTGTTTACGTGTTTAGATAGGTGGTGTGACTCTACAGTATTGCATGGATCACAGCCATACTCAGAGCAGCAGCTTTGTTGCATCCAATCACGACCTTCCTACCATACGTGTGCATCGTTGCTACGCTGCGCTGCTCCTTATCATTTCCGCAGCCTGCTGCATAAGTGCATGGCCTTTATTATAATAATCCTTTATAGCTTCACAGCTGCCGTCAGCATACGCGCTTGCGTGTTTGGCTACAGAGACAATATACAGTCCAGCAGTGCACACGCGTCAGGGCACTGAAGGCAGCAGCAAACGATGCAATGCATACTCTAACGCGGTTGGCTGCATTTCATACATTTCGAGACGACGCAACCCTCACTCCCATCAGTCACGTGGGCGCATGTGGCTGTGGTTGCTAACCAACAACCGAACTCATGACGCACGTGAGCAGCACTGCGTGCTGTGCCAAAAAAACCCAGGCCTTGCTACACGGGTGATCATTTTCCAGCTTAAGCCTGGTACGCTCAGCAACAGTGAATTCCACAGGGAGCGCTTGATCCTCGAAAACCCGCACCAGCTCAACCGTGCGAGTGCATGCGCACCAGCTCAACAGGAAGGAGACGTTATTCAGCGGCAAGGAAGGCATCAGGGGCGCAGTTCCGGCTTGGTTACTACTCCCCCAGACTGCTCCCAGTTTACTGGTGCGGCTTGCATGCGTGCATACTCTGGGGTTGCATTGATCGGCTGGGCTCGGCATGAAGCCTGCCTTTGACAGACATGTTGTCCTGCCCCTGCAAACCCTGCCCAAATCCATGCGGCCCCTACGCTCGCAGCTTGCTCCTGAGAACCCAGCATGGTTTTCGAGGTTGCTGCCTCTGCGTTTGACGGGTTGGATGCTCTGGACATCGGGGCCCTGTTGTGCGAGGACGACGGGCCTTTGGGCAACGAGGTGCTGTGCTTGGGTCCACAAGACTGTTTCGGTAGGGCAGCAGGATTCCCAGTCTCCACAGACCGGAATCAAAGCCCCAACTCAACGACTCATCACGAAGACGATCACAGCTGCGATGATTACGACAAGCGCATGACGCAGCGTCATAGCTCCTCGAGCTCTGGCCTCTCCATTTGCACAGACTTGGAGGTGGGTCTGGCGTGGGTTACAAATCCCTGGCAGGCGCGCAGAAATTGGTGCGCACCAGGGACTGCAAGAGCAGGCTGCATCGTTGAAGGGCTTCGGCTCACCTGCGAACGTGCCAGGAACGCACGTGAGCACGCCATGCGCTTTTCTGCACCCTGACTAGTAGCTAGCACAATGTATGCCACAGCTCGTGCTTGCACGACTTGCACACAACATGTGCGCTGCGCAGCCACCGTCTACACCGCTTGCCCATCGCCCTGCACAATGCAGGCCGACAACAACCATGACGTGCTGACAGGGAGCGGGCTGCTGGAGCCGAGCTGCTCAGACCTGCGCAAAATTGGCAGCCACCACAACAACATCGATAACTCGGCACACATGATGGCCGCCTACCGCTGCACACTGCCTGCTAGCCCAGCAGCCACAGCTGCAGGCATGCCCCAGACAAGCCAACACAGCCGTGGGGGCCTGGCACGCGCGCAGTCAGGGGCAGCCCGCGTGTCCCGCCGCTCATCATTTGTACAGCCCCTAGGCATGGCTGGCCCTGGCATGGACGGCTCTGATGATGATGGTATGGAGGTGGCAGGTGCTGGCAAGCCCCAGAGTCACAGCAGTGTTGAGAAGCAGCGCAGGGACCGGCTGAACAACCTGATCGAGGCATTGGCTGACATCGTGCCTGCCTCGGACCCCAAGTACCGAGCAGCTGATGGTGCAGGTACGCTGTATGCCGCTGTGCACACACGTGGTGCCGACTGTCCACGCTCACCTGCATGCATCAGATTGTCGTGCGACATCAGATTGTCGTGCGGCAAAGGGCTGTACAGGGGCATGGCGGAGTGCGTAGGCCCATGTCCAGCCCAGCTCGCCATACCCGCCATGCCATGCATGTAGTCCCATGTGCTAGATGTACGTAACATCTCGAGGCCTGCTCCAAATTCTTGATGCATGTCATTACTTGTGCCGCACCACACCCCTTGTTCCACATATGTTCCTGGTTTTGCTTCATTGCTGCGCAGCCATGCGCCGCCCCAAGCACGCCATCCTGTCAGACGCGATCGCGCTGCTGCGGGACCTGCAGGATACGCCACGCGCAGGTGGGCCTGTGGGCCTGGGTGGTGCTAGCACATCCGGCGTCAAGCGCGTTGCTGGCGCCCTGCCAGCCCTGGCCCTGCCCATGCCCATCAACCTCCCCCCGCGCGCACTGGCTGGTGTGATGGTGGAGGTGGGGGATGCATCACCGCTGTTGTGGCACATCACCGTCACATGCCGTGACCGCCCGGGGCTGCTGGCCGATGTGACGGCTGTGCTGCGCACGCTGCCGCTGCGCATCACCACCGCCTCCGTCACCATCAGCGCGCAGGGCAAGGTGTGTGGGCGTGCATGTGGCATGGTGTGACTGAAAGTTATCTTGCATGCGCAGGCTTGGTAACCTCCTTGCCACCCTAACCCACCCTTCCCCTGCCCGCCCTTGCTTCTGCCGTGCAGGCCGCGTGTGTGTTTGAGGTGGTGGTAGAGGATGCTGAGCTGGGGCCTGAGGAGGTTCAGTGTGCGGTCAATGCGTCTCTGTACGCCCACTTGCTGCCCACCCCTGACCAGCTGGCTGGTGCAGCGCTTCCGCCAGCCAAACGCACACGCGTGGCGTGAAGCTGATGTGCAGCACTGCTGCAGTGCGCAGCATGGTGGGTGTGACATGCTGCCGACAACGACACAACGTGCTGTGTCGAGGGAGAGATGTTGCAAGTCTCATCAACACCTGCCAAGCACGTGTCTGCCAAGCCACTAATTGACCTAAGACATAGAACATGTGCCCTTTCCAGGTCTGAGTCACTCGGGCAGCACAACAGTGATGGGGGCCAGGATGCTCTTGCGTGTCTGTCTGGCTGGTGTCAGATGTGAGGAGGCTCCTTGCCATCCACACCGGTACCTGATGCAAGCCACTGCCGCGTGCTGTGTGTTGGGGTAGGGCGATGTGCTGGTGATGCCTAGCGGGCTTGGCGTGTGTCTGTCTGGGTAACGGGGCCTTTGTTTGCCTAATGGGTTCCCAACCCTGGCCTGACCATCAGTGGTGTCTTTGCTCCCCTGCTGCACATCAGCCTGCAGCATCTTAGCGTTGGGTTCCTGGACTTAAAGAGTCAGCAGCCGCAGGAATGTTGTAAACTGGATGGGGTATATTTAATGCGGGTTGAAGCACCTGCTTGATTTGCAACCAGCAATTGCACAAATTGTTGCATGCAGAGACCTGAGCACAATGTGTTGGGGTGGATGTGGCTGCCTGCAGATGTTGTGTAGGGTGGAGTTGTACATGCAGATGGCTGGTGGTTGAATATCAAGATGGTTGGTTGCTTGCCTGAAGGAGACAGAGGCCTGATGTCTTGTTGCCCAGGCTGCATCCACGTCTTGCTTGTTTCATTGCTGCACAGCAACGACACGCGCGTGAAGTTGCAGGGACCATGCTTTGCATGGTTCAGGGCGGTTTGGGGGTTGCGGCTGTGTGGTGCGCCAACGCAAGCCAAGCATCACCCTTGCCACGTTGTGCGCTTGGTTTGAGGACATGTTGGCACACCCGCCCCCCTACAGCGCGATGCACTGAAGTGGCTCTTTACAATGCGGGGTCCTGCTCATGTTACATCATGGTTTGCACACATTTTTGCGTGCTGAAGAGCACGCTGCAGTTGCTTGCTTGTGCTGCATAGCTGCTCCCCCAGGATTCGCTCCTGGTTGGTGTCTGCTGCTCTGCCGTTGTTGTTCAAAAGTGGTTTGCAAAGCAGCCGTACAGAGGCCTGGCTGGCAGGTGATGGTTGGCATGCATGTATACTCCAGAGCTCTGCCATCGTTTGACCTCGTAAGTGGCTTCGTCACGTGATGCACGTGGTTGTCTCACGAATGTGATGGCTGTGTGCTGCAGACGTGGTCTGTCTGTGTGCCGGGGTAGCTCGGGGCAACCCAGCGACTCCCGAGCAACTGTGCTCCTTCACCCGCACCCCTCCAGCAGTAGGCTGTGTACACCTCATTCCCCTGCTCCCCTGAAGGTGCTCCACTCAAGTGGGTGGCCTGATGGACACTGCATGCTGAGGTGCAGCACCACACTCTCAGTCACACTATTCATCCATGAGATTCATGCTACCCCAAGCATGCTGCACACTGTGCAGTCGGTACCTGCACGTCAGAGTGGATGTGTGCCCGGCGTGATCGTGCGCATGGCGCTGCATGTTGTGGTGAGTGTGTGCTCGTGATGTGCCCGTACACGCGGTGGGTTTCATGGACATGGTGGTTTGTGAGTGTGATACAGGTGTCACACAGTTATTGCAGCGGTTTGTTGGTCAGTTGGAGGATTAGAGGCCCCCTGCTTAAAAGCAGCAATCGATTAGGACCGAGGCGCGTGTTGGAGTTTGGAGTTCTCGGCACTTAACTCAGCTGCATGACTGGCTCGCATCCATTGGGGATGAAATGCGAAGCAGATGCTGCAACAGTGTCTGATGTTCCAGGAACCCTTCTGTCTGCTTGTGCGAGCACACTTGTGGTTCACAAGGGGTGTTGCGGGTTTCATGTCTCACACTGCAATCGCTTGTGTTCCCTGGATGTTGGGATGCGGTTTGCTTCACTTGCCTAGTGGCTTGCATCGCATCTCGGGTTGCAGCTTCTGCTGGGCGAACTAGCTCACACCATGCAGGATGATGTGGATGGGAGCAAACAGCATCATGTACTGCACGGTGCAGTTTTACTTCCTGACAGCATAGGAGGCCCTGGGGCGGCACGGGCCGACTGTCCTGCTTGCTGGTCAATTGCTTGAGGCAGCGTGCCAGTGGTGGGCATGAATCTTAGATTAGGCATATGGTTGGTGGGTGCAATTGTGTGATGTATTTGTGGGGGTGTCCTTTCACGTTGTCCCACAGGGTCAGGCAGGCATAGGTGCAGTGTGTTTTGGGTGGTGTGTGACCACTCGCTTGCATGTGCATGGTTTGGCATGTCTTGTTTGCATGAACAGTTGCCGGCAACGCATCAGCACCGCATGCACAGTGGCTAGCCCACTCCATGGATCACTGTTGCTTGAAGATTGTTATCACCTGGGGGCGCCAAGCACACGCCACTTGGGTTCTTTGGTCAGCATTTGCTGCTGTTGCTTTGATGAAGTCAAAGCCCTGCCCAACCATCATATGTGCTGCAACTGCACATGTCCCAGGTCCCTGTGCTTGATACTCTGAACATAAACTGACGTCAAGTGCTGGGCACCGGGCGCTTGAGGATTGTTTGATGTTTGCATGCCGTATTTTTGTCATCCGCAGCCTTTGGAGATGATCATTTGGCCTGCCTGTAATTTTTAACAATGCTGCAGCTAGGGGCCGGCTGCTTCCCTTACAGCATTGCATGGTCACGTGCTGCGGCATGTGGATTGACCCCTTAACAGCCAGGAGCCAGAGGGAAAAAAACCAAAAAACAACAAACAACGAGCCATGCACCACCAGACGAGACTAGCAACTGCTGCCACACAAGCATACATGAGAATGAGCTCAACAACACCCGCATGAGATGGGCGGTGCGCTGAGCCATTGGACCCAGGCGGGTTTGAAGGTACATGCTGTTGTGTTGTTTGAAGGTACATGCTGTACTGCTTCAGCCTGCTAGTGTTGGCCACAGCCTCCCTCGTACATGAGCACTCAAGCCACGCCATGCCTCCATACAAGCCATGCATGGAACATGCCGTTGCAGATTTTTGCTACCCACCCAACACTGTACAGAAAAAGCAGAGCCACAACAACAGGCAGCCACTGCCCCGCATGGTTGGTCCTGTTGGTACTCATAGCCTGCACATGCTGCACGTATGTGCGCATCCTGCTTGTGCCCTACATGGAAACGCAGCGATTCAGAGGCCTGCGGCTGCCACCACCACCCTTGCCCGCTTTGAGGAATCATAATCATGCCACCAGTCGTTTCTTCTGCACAACCACGTGCCTAAAGTGATCTTCTGCCCACCAATCCCCACCTGCTGGTTTTGGGGTGTGCGCACCAAGTCATCAGCAATGATCAAATGCACCGAAAATACCGTCCATAGGTCCATGTCTGCTGTGCTGCTGAGCAACCACCGCTGTCCTGCTCATGGCTGCACACTGCGCACGTTGCGCTTGAAGCCTCACAGCTTGGCCACTTCCCCCTCAACCCCTGATGCAGCACCTGCCAGCACAAACGGCGGGTCAAACGCTGCTGCAAGCACCTGCACACAAGCAGACAGCCACAGCCAACAGCGCAGGCATGTCAGTGCAGGGGGAAGCATGATTGCATGAGCACAGCAGCATGCAGCCTGCAGTGTGCGCGACACTGAGCGCCCAGCCCCCACCGGCTTGGCCCGTTGCTCATGCCGAGTACAGTAGCAGGTGCCCAGTCTTGCAGCAACACGCAGGACCAGCAGCCCCACCCACTGCAAACCCAAAACCACACCAGCCCACATAAGCAGACACAAGGCAGGAAACACCGCAGCAGCGCCCCCCACTCCTTGCAATGCCCCTGTGATGCTTGCACACACGCGCCGCGCGGCGTCACCTCACCTCTGTCAGCCGGGTGGCAGGGATGACCGTGAGCGCGTCACGCACGGATGCCGGCACCTCCGCAATCACTTCACGCATGTTGCGTGCGGGCACGATGACACGCGCCAGCCCTGCATGCCGCGCCGCCAGCAGCTTCTCCTTGATGCCGCCCACCTGTGTGAGGCAGGGGTGTTGTGTGCGCGCACGCGCGGAGAGCACAAGGAGCAGGATGAATGCACCAGTGCGACTATGCATTCACACCCATGCCGCGCACGAGGATGAATGGGGAACGCAGGAGGAGCCTCCAGACGCTGTCAGCAGCAGACCGCCCGTGGCAGTGGCAAGGCAGCACAGTGACGCTCATTAGCAGGACCGCATGGACGCGTGCCGGATTGTACAGTGCGTAGCAAGTGCACCCACGCACCGGCAGCACCAGCCCCCTCAGCGTCAGCTCCCCCGTCATTGCCGTGTCAGGCCGCGCAGCTCGGCCGCTCAGCAGGGACACCAGTGCCACGGCCAGCGTCACACCTGAGAGCATGTTGGAGGCATGGTGCAGCGGGTGGGACAGCGAGGTGGCGGACGCATGAGTGCACGCGGCATGGCTCCACAGATCAGGACCCATGTACCAGGATGCGCACGGCCCATCACATGCCCATCACATGCACAACACCATTGGGTACTGCGGCTCACACCCATGCCGTGCCAGGATCACAGTGAAGCAGAGTGTGTGAGCGCACCAGCTGAGGGGCCGTCCTTGGGAATGGCACCCGCAGGCAGATGGACGTGGATGTCCCAGCATGCGGCGGGCAGTGGGTGGCGGCTGGCTCCCTTCTTTGCATCGCTGCCTTCGCTGGTGATACTGCTGGTACCAGGCACCGCGTCTGCCATGCCACTGTCTGCGGTGCGGGCAGTGCTGGCGCAGTCTGAGGAGCCGTCGAGGCCGAGTGCCGCCGCATGCGCGCGGATCCACGTCAGCGCGATGTGTGCGGACTCCTCCAGCACCTCCCCCACCTGCCCCGTCAGCGTCAGCGTGCCACGCCGCCCCTCCTGCCCCTCGCTCACGCGCGCACACTCAATGTACTGCACGCCCCCGCCCACGGCCGTCCACACCAGCCCCGCAGCAGCTCCCGGGCCCGCCACGCGCTCCGCCACCTCACCCGCACCCCCAAACGGCGGCGGCCCCAGCACAGCCTCCACCAGCGCCTCCGTCACCACCACGCACTGTGCTGGCAGCGCACCCGCGACCCCCCCGCTGGCATCTGCATGTGCCAACAGGTCAGGCGGGTACGGGGCACCCACAAAAGCGCCCTGCCCTGTCCTACCGCTGCTGCCCCCCGCTACCTGGCCCACTGCAGGTGTGCGCCCTAGGGACCAGGACCAGCGGGGAGGAGGGCGGCCGCTGGCCACCTGCCTGCTGGGGGTGGGGTGCGCAGCCTGCTTGCCACTGCTGCTGCTGCTGCCGCTGCTGCGCCGTCCAATGGCCTGTAGCGGGGCTTCCGCCACGTCCGCCAACCCTGATGGAGCAGGCAGTGGGATGGCGTGTGTGCCTGCTACATGGCTGTGGCTGCTGCTGGCACCGCTGCTGGCCGGCCCTAGCATCCCATGCCCCACCAAGCCCCGCGCCCCAATGTCCGGTGCAGGCTCGGGGTGCGGTGCACCTGCGGGCCGTGGCGGCGGCGGACCATGTGATGCCAGCAGCGGCCCGCCTTCCCCATCAGCCTGTGACACGATCGTCACAGCCACATGCCGCGCAATCGCGCCCAGGCAGCGCGACAGCTCGCGCACACCTGCCTCGCGCGTGTACCGGTCCGCCACGAAGCTCATCACCCCGTCCGCCAGTGAGAGGGAGCCAGGGGCCAGCCCCGCGTCAGCCAGCACGCGCGGCAGCAGGTGCGTGGTGCCGATGTGCACCTTCTCCTCCAGTGTGTAGCCGGCCAGCCGGATGACCTGACAGCAGCAGCGGGTGTGAGGAGTCATGTGGTCAGGAAAGAGGGAGCCGTGCTGCGTTGTGCCAGAGAGTCTTTACTGCACCACTGCGGACTGCACTGTACCATGCTGTGCTATGGGTGTACTGCAACTATGCTGTGTTACAGGCAGTACTGCACCCTCACAGCCTCACACCCCACCTCCAGGCGGTCCAGCAGTGGACCCGGGATGTCGGCGGCCTTGTTGGCTGTGGCCACAAACGTGACGCGCGACAGGTCAAAGGGCAGACCCAGGTACGCGTCCGTGAAGTGCGCGTTCTGCTCGGGGTCCAGCACCTGAGGAGGGGGTGGTTGTTGGGGGTATTGGCAGCAGGGTCAGTGGGTTTGCTGGTCGGTGGGTTGTGCTGGTTGGTGGGGTGGCAGGCCTGGATGTGTGTTGCATGCAGCAAGACATGGCGCGCCCAGAGCGCAGGGCACAGGCCAAGCAGGCTGCCACCAAGATGGGCGCCCTCAAAGACAGCCATGGGTTGTGGTCTGCAGCCGCGGCACCGCACCTCCAGCAGCGCCGCGGACGGGTCCCCCCGCAGTGTGTCACGCCCCATCTTGTCAATCTCATCCAGCAGCATCACGGGGTCCACCACACCCGCGCGCCGCAGCCCCTGGATCACGCGCCCCGGCATGGCGCCCACGTACGTCCGCCTGTGGCCGCGCACCTCGGCCTCGTCGCGCACGCCCCCCAGCGCAATGCTGCGGCCGCACAGCGCAGCGGGGCGGTTTTGAATCCGGCGGAGGGCAGGGAAGCACTCACTGGTGTCAAGCACTCCTGATCCTCACAGCTGCACCAGGCCACGGGCAGCACCAGGGGTCCTAGGGCCAACGCCATTCAGGTGCACCACTACACCCTGGAGCTGCACCGCAACCGCTGGCTCCCCAGCCCTCACAGCCCCACCCACCGCACAAACGGGCGGCCCAGCACCTCAGCCACAGAGCGCGCGAGGGACGTCTTGCCCACACCTGGTGGCCCAATGAAGCACAGTATGGGCGCACGGCCCGCGCTCGTGCCACGCAGCCGCAGCACTGCCAGGTGCTCCAGCACCCTGTAGCACAACCAATTCACCATGGGGCATGAACGGTGTATGCATATGCGGTCATGACTGGATCGCTGAACGCATTTGCTGACTTCAACACCATGCAACAGAAGAGAGAAGGATGCAAGCAGCCGCAATGGTCGGCACAAGGCACTTTGCAGCAGGCCATGCTGCCAGCCCGCCACACCTGTCCTTCACTTTCTCTAGCCCGTAGTGCTGGCGGTCCAGCAGCGCGCGTGCAGCGCGCAGGGTCATTGGTGTACCCGCATGGCTCGTGTTGCCACTGCTGGCGCCAGACCCATTGCCCCCGCTGCCAGCATCGGCCGGGCCCCAGCTGCCCCCAGGCTTTGGTGTGAGCGCCGCACTGTTGAGGAAGGGGGAGGGGGCCATGGAGGACACGTCGGGGCCGGCACCGGCGGCACTGGCCACACTGCCGCTCGCGGCCTGCGCGGCCGCTGCCTGTGCTGCGCGCTGCGCGGTGGTCATGGACCAGGGCAGGTCTGCCAGCACCTCCAGGAACGTGCGCGATGCCGCAGCACCAGGCTGTGACTCACCGCCTGCACGGGCAGCAGCGGCCACAACAACATGGCTTGTAAGTTGCAACACATGCTGGCCATATCTGGCCTGCAACTTTGCTGAGGTGTGGCACACACGCGGCAGCCACACAGCACGACAGCACACACACAGTCATGTGCTTCGTGGTTACAGCGCGTGGTGGGCGGTGCGGCACCACAGGAGCAGGCACGCACCCGGCTGCCGCAGCTTGCGGTACTCCTTGGCCGCCGCGCGGATGACCTCTTGCGGGGGGCGCGCACGTGCCAGCCGTGCCATCACCACATCCAGGTCATCGCTGTCATCACCTGGCCACACACGCATGTGCGCGCGCGCACGCAGGGTGGGGAGGACAATGAGGGGCAGGGCTGGTGTGAAGCTGCAGGCATGTACTTTCATCGTGTTGACTGCAAGAGGCCTGAGTAGCGACGTCTTGACAACGCTGCACCCAGGCACACCTGCATGCTTACGTGTGTACGGGCACGTGCACATGTGGGCGTGTGCAGACATACCACATGCGCACCTTCAAAAGCCATCAGTGCATCACGTATGTCGCTGTCCTCGTCGCCACCACCCACACTCCCAGCCGGATGCTGACCTGGCAGCCCTCGGGGCCCTGGGCCCCTGCCCCGCTCCTTGTCACTGCCTCCAGCGCGGGACATGGGTGGTGTGGGCGCTGACGAGGGGGCTGCACGCAGCCGGTTGAGTGCTCTGTTGGCCATGCCCAGGGCCAGCCCCACGCGCGTCTTGTGGTCCAGGGCCTGCAGCACCGCCAGCCGCTCCTGTGGGCCCACGGCGAGTGCGGCACCCACAATGTCTGCCGCGCGCCACACTGGGGCCGCATCAATCATGTCCCCCACACGCTTGGCCACAGCAGCTGGCAGGCCCACAGCCCCTGGCCCAGGCCCCGCCCCTGCGGCACGTGCCAGGATGCGCAGCACCGCGCGCGTGCGTGCCTTCAGCGCTTTCCCCATCTCTGCCACCAGTGCGGCATCTGCAGCCATGCTGCTGCTGCTAGCCCCCGCACTCTGCCCGCTGTGCACCATGCCACCATGGGCTGGGCCCAGGGCGCCACCACTGTCGTGGCCTTGGGTCACACTGCTGCTGCGGTGTGGCCCCAGCACATGAGCCACCCCCCCAGCTGTGGGCTGCTTGGTGGAGGTGTTGGTGGACGCAGCGGGCGGTGCGGGCTCCAGCTGCGTGATGCTGACCACGTCGTACGGGGCTGGGCCAGGGTGGTCAAAGGGGTGAGGCAGGTGCGGGTGTGGGCGGGGCAGCACTGAGGGGCCGCCCACCTCCTGCTCCTCCCCATCCACGCCACTCACATCACCCACGCGGGGGTACACGTCATCCACACGCACACGGCACAACCCCTCCAGAGCGATAGACCACGCGTCACTGCGCAGCACACGCGCCAGCTGCAGCACGCGCGCAGCAGTGGCTACACTGCCGACCGCATGTGCTGGGATGGGCGTGGGTGCTGCAGGCCCATCACTGCTCCTACTATCAGGCTCATCCCCTGCACCTCCTTGCACCTGCTGTGTAAGCAGCACGCCCAGGTTGAACGCGAGGGAAATGCACATGTGGATGCTTTGGCAGGCGCACCAACATAAGCATGGAGCACATGCTGAAAAGCACATGCCATACATGCTCCATTGCTAGGGCCTCTAACCAGCTGGTTGCTGAGGTCATGCATGCAAGAACCAAACGGACACGAAAGTTCTCACCTCATCTACAGCAGGCAGAACGACCACCAGCACGTCGCTACCATCTTTGCTTGTAGACAGATACTCCAACAGCGCTGCATCCCTGTGCAGAAGGCAAGACACGGCGACAATCTGGGCCACGAAGGCACGTATACGTGGACAACCCCCCAGTGTTTCAACCGATGCTGCTGCAGCCCCTTCATATGTTTATGTGCTGTGTTAATGGGCCATGAAGGCGAAAGCCAGAAGGTTTGGCAAACCCTTGTTGGCGCTGGCTACGTTGCAGTACGAGCGGCTTGTGCACATCTCAATTTAACTGCAGCAGCTTGAAATGCCCAATTTGCAAGCTCATCCCGCACCTTGTCTGCACAATGGACAGCTGCGACGGCAGAAGCACCGCATTATATAGTGTCAGGCACGGCAAAGTGGCTGGGATATGCTGCGCAGCCATCTTGGGTTCCAGAATCCAAAGGGACCACCGATCTTGCAGTGCCTAGTCCCAGGGCATTTCACCTAGTACTGCATAAAACTAATACCTGCATATTTCAGCATCCAGAGGCCGTGTTCTATCAATGTGCGGTCATGGCGCGTCACACACATGAGCCATGCGACTGCCACTCTCTGCTGCTCTCCACCGCTCCACCGCCGCCACTCTCCTTTCCCGCACGCTAAGCCACCAATGGCATGCTCATGCACACTTGCCGTGATGCCCCGAGCACCTCACAATTGCCACACACCCCGATGCCACCTCCTAGTTTGCATGCTGCCCTCTTCGGCTACACGCCACGCAGCACCACACGCAACGGTGAGGTCACCGTGAGCAGGTCTGACGGCGGGCGCGGTGACGCGGTGTGGATGATGAGTGAAAAGCGAGCGACGCGTGCCGCCTGGAACTTGTTGGGCTCACTGCGAGGGCGGAAGGCAGATGTGCTTTGGTGCCTGGTGCAGGGCTAACGGGCGTGTGCGGGCGCCAGGTATGAGAAGGGCCACCCACCTAGCCGTGCAGGCATGTTGACTATCGGGCATGTTGTGCACATGCTTGTTTCAAGTGTATTCATCCTGCTGCACTCACTACTCCTCGCCATCCTCCTTGCGGATCAGCGACGTGTACGACTCGCCTTCCAGGATGGACCTGCCCACGTCATCGGCAAGTGATACAGCACCTACTTAGTACGATCATGGTTTTGGTTGATGCTGCCTTGGGCTATGAGACAGCACTCAGCAGGCAGTGATATGCAAGCGCATCGGTACAGAGCTTTCTCGCTGGGGCCACACGTCGTGTCACGCAGCTGGCAGCGGTGCGCAGCACATGCAGCAGCATCACAGAACTCCGCACTTTGACAGCAGAGCGCCCAGCAAGCCAGGCTGCACACGGTCGAACACAGCTGGCAGCTCGGACCACAGCCCTGCCACGTCCATGAGGTCCAGCACCTGTGAGATGGCCATGCAATGCCACCCGAGGAGTGATCAATGCAGCCACTGGCATGTGCAGTGGTGTCGCTCGGCCATATCTGATGGCTGAAGTGCGTCGAGCACAAATGGCCGGCCCTTACATGCGTGTATGAAAACACAAATGCAGCTGTAACGTGTGCTGTCCGCTGGATGCTATGGCTTCTCCTGTGCCTGCCTGCGCATCGATCACGCAAATCTCAGTGCAGTGCCTCACCACCGGCTTGCCGTAGCGCAGACCACCCAGGATGGAGCGGCGCAGGCGGTTGGGTTCCGTGTTGTGTGAGGACAGTGCATTGACGTAGTTGGTGTCCAGGTAGCTGCACACCACGGGACACACATTGGCCATGTACACCCATGCGCTGTGATGGTGCCTGATGCAGCTTGGTCAGGCTCAGCAGGAGGGGTATGCGAGTGCGCGGAATGGGGGAGTAGGCAGTGGGCTGCGCTGGGAAGCATGCCATTTGGCGCCACGCTGGAACGGTACAATGGACGGCACCTGGGCCCCACTGGCTTGAGAGTACCAGGTCGCTTCCATCTGCTGACCTCACTTATTACCCCATATTTAGCATCCCTGTGGTAGCATCCCGAGGTAGCATCCACACCCACCGCAGAAACACCGAAGCTTGTCCGCTGGTGTCGATCACCAGGGGCCACTTGCCACTCGCGGCCAGCTTGCCGCCCACGTCGCGCACCAGCACGTCATCCAGATCCTACCATGTGCATGATGTGCGGTGAGGGCAGGGATGTTGAATTGTTGATGTGCTGACTGGGTGTTGGGCCTCGCACATCACTGCTGGACCAACCTGGTGCAGCCCGTTGCGCGTGATTCCCCACACTCTTCATAATCCCCAGATTCATCTGACGCAACAATGGTTCCTTCCCATGACATGTTCACCTTGATGTCAACAGGTGTGCCTGGCAGGTCGTCCTCCTCCTGGCCGCCTTCACCCGCACCACCTGCTGCCTCGTGCTCTGCGGCCTGTGGTAGCGCAATTGAATGGTAGCAACAGGATGGCTTGCACAACCCTCCTGTGCTGCGTTACCCCAGGCCTCCAGCTCCAGCTCCAGCTCCATGCCTCCAGCCTGCCAGTAGCCCCCTCCCACCTCCTCTCTCACTCCCTCATACCTGCTGCTCCCGCAGCCTTAGCTTGGCTGCGTCCAGCCGGTCAGCCGCCGCCGATGCCGCGCGCTGTGCATCCGCCACGATCTGTTCAGCCGCCTTGATCGCATCAAGCGTGACCTGTGTACATCAGATGGTGCGTTCCAACCGCATGGAAACATGAGCCTTGTGAGGATGGCCCAAGCAGCTCCGGGCTGTGGCGGCCCAAGGTGCACACACGCAGCACAGAATGACTACAGATGCAACATGTGAGGCAACAGCCCTGTCCATGCCGTGCCACACCCTGGAACAGAGAAGAGCGGTGTGGGTACTTGCCCCTCACCTGTATCAACTCTTCCGCCTTCTTCTCCACCACGCATGTGTCGTGCTCAAAGATGCGCTTCTCAAGGTCCTGGGACAAGTACGAGTAGACATGGCCCCCTCACGTGAGAAGTGATGCACATGATGTACGGCCATCATGCATGTGTGCAGCACACACCATTTGGATCAGGGTGCACATGTTCTCAGCTTCAGTCATGCGCCGTGAACGCGGTAGCGCGTTGGTTCCACTGATGGGTGGTGCCGCTGCCAGCATCACACACCCACTGTGCGCAAGCGCGGCATGTGAGCACATGGCCGTCTAGCAGCCTTCACACAAGGAAGGAGGACCGTAGCGCCACACACCTGCCGTGCATGCTTGAGCACTGCCTGGGTGCGCGCGGCTTCAACTGCTGCGGCCTCCGCCTCTTCCTCTGCACCACGCACTGCTGCACGCACCGCCGCCATCATACTTGCTTTGCGTGCGTCTGCTGCCGCTGCCCATGACTCTACTAAGCGATCTGTGACTGTCGTGTCCCAGGCCGCCAGCTGCTCTTTGATGGCCGGATTACTGGCAACATGCCCCGGCGCCTCGCCCTGCTCATTGCCTGTGAGCAGTGCAGTAGCAAAGGTGAGGCCACAGACACCATCATGCGGCTGTGAGTACCTTGGGTGCTGCCTGAAGACTGTGGTGTGCTGCTGTGGAGCGCCAACAGAGCAGCATGGTGGCATGAGATATGCACTGGCACCATCATAACGCTGGGCGCCGCATGCCAAGTCGCAGTGCACATTGAGCACAGCGCTCCGCACCAATGCGTGGGTCGGCACCGCCCTCCAGCAGAGGGCCGATGGCGGCTGCGTGCCCCAGGAACGCCGCACGCCACAAGGGTGTGCGCCCAAACTCACCTGCGCGTGTGCACAAAGTAAATGGCATAGTCCACAGGCCCTGCCTGTACAACTGGTGTGCTGCCTTCAATGGCAGCCAACCAGGTTGGGCCAAGCACCTGCTCAGCTGCGGGATGAGGGTACCCACCTCTTGAGTTGGGGTCTGCACCGCGCTGCAGCAGCAGCTGAATGACTGCTACATGCCCTCCTGCTGCTGCCTCACTCAGGAGAGTGTTGCCATGAGGATCAGCGCAGTCAACCTGGTGCGCCCGCACAGGCATGTGCCCACTCACCACACGTCACATCATGTACCTAAACTTTTGAACACAGCGGTGTATGTGTTGTGAATGGTATCAACATGTGCAGGAACAAATCTTGCAGCTGTCACCATGGATGAATGTTCGTCGTCCACAGGCCACAAGCAGCAAACCCCTCCACGGCAGTGCAGGCATGGATCTCAGCGCACAATGTTCTTTACAAGCCCCGCAGCCTCGCCCTTGTTCAGCAGTGCCACTAGCTCGTCCAGCTCTCCATCGTACGCCGCCTCCAGCAGTGCCTTACGCAGCACTGCCTCCTGCATGTCCAAGGTGTCGGGGTGGGGGCGTTGGGTTCAGACAGTCTCATGGTGAGACTCTCATGTTCACAGTACTCAACACGATTCGTGTCAGTTGTCCGGCCACTCTCCAGGGCCGACAGTGATGAGGCAGTGCACCTGGTGCACGCCATGCCCATCCCCCCCACTGCGACCTCAGCCACACCTGCACCCACCACCCACCCGCAGCATCACCCCGCCACCTACGCCACACCTGCACCCACCACCCACCCGCAGCATCACCCCGCCAGGGGCCTGCTAGCAGCACAGGCAGCCACACGCTGCACGCCGCACGCGCTCACACCCGTCCACACCCACCTCCTTGCGCCGCTTCGCCTCCTCCTCCGCCTTCTTCCGCCACGCCGCCTCCTTGCGCCGGTCCGCGTCCACCTGCGCGAGCCATGCGGCCTTGCGCACCTCCTCCGTGTCTGCCAGCGCCTTGGACAGGGCCCTGGCACACAGTGGACCACAGGAGCCGTTGTGTGAGGCGCTGGATGACGGAGCAGTATGGGGTATGCAGGTTGGGGGCGCAACCCATTGGATGTGTGCTTGTGCATGCATGGGTTAAGGGCTGACCGCACAGCACTTGCAAGCGATTGCACAGTTCTTGCGCTGAAACACTCCCGCAAATGCTGCTGCGGCCGCCACCAACCCAGGGTTTGGAAAGCAGCTGTGAGGCACACAGCCATAAGCTGCCTCCAAACATGGTTGTTCCACACTCACTCCTGCACATGGGCTGCGCGCTCCTCATCCGTCATCACAACCTCCTCCACAACAGCTGCAGCTGCTGCGGCGGAGGCTGCCGCAGCTGTTGCCCCATTCTTGTTGCCGGCCTTTGCACCAGCTTTCCCAGCTGCCACCTTGGTGCCTGCAAGTTTGGAACCTGCCCCAGCCTTGGCACTGCTGGTGCTTGTTTTTGCAGCGCCAGTGGTGGGTACAGCCTTTGCACCTGCAGGCTTTGAAGAAGAGCCTGCTGAGGCCGTGGACTTGGCCGCAGGTGCCTTGGTGGCAGTGGTGGTTGACGTGCTGGTCTTTGCGCTGGTTGTGGCTGGTGGCCGCAGCTTAGATGGGCTTGGATTGCGTGCAGGACCAGCAGCTGTTCCCGCGGCGCCCACAGCTTTCTGCTGTGCATGCAGCATGCACTAGCTGGGTTGCGCCAGCTTCTGGTTTGTGCTTGGAATTGATTGTGCCACAGCGGACATGCCCATGCAGGGACAGGTGCACCACGACACATGAATGCCATCAATCACAGTTGCAACATTGAAAGCATGCACATGCGTGGCTCTAATGCTGCGAACAGAGCACCTTGGGAGGCATGTTTCATCAGAACATACAGCTCCAGCTGCACATATGTCGTGAACTGTGCGTATTGCTCGTCAAAGCAAGTGGGAAAACCTTAAATGACCAACAAAATCCCAGCAGGTCGTCCCCTTCAATGCAAGTACACCAACGGTTGTCACAGTTCAGGGGTAATCTTAGAAGCGGCAGTCGAAGCTGTGGCACAAACAGGCACGCATAAGGCATATCCCGTATGATTTGTTATACGATTAACTGCTGGGGACTGGCAGGTGTACCATGGATATCAACGATACATTGTCCTTGATATAGATCTTATTCTCATGGCTGGACTTGCAGCAGATTTCCTGAATCTAGTGGTGGGCAAAGCAGCAAAACATACAGAACAAGCAGCTGTGCTAGAAACAGAGGCTGATGTTTCAGCTCTGGAGCAATCTGACGACCATGGTGCACCACCTTTGGTTCCTCGACTCAACTTGTCACAGCTTTCACGTTCCAGCATTAATAGGTCCCAACAACGTCTAACGTTTGAGGATTCTGCAGGCGACCAGGCAAATGGTGAGTGCAGCTGTGCACGGGTGGTGCACTAGTCCTGCCATCGCGGCAAGGCAGGAAAGGAGCGCGGGGCACACTGCTGATAATCAGCTTCATACGTGGATGACGCGCACGCGATGGACGGGGCGGCACGGGGCGCGTGCATGGCAAGGGTTTTGCATGCTTCCGGCATGTCTCATGCAAGCTCAATGATAAACTGCATGGCATGTGGTGCAGGAGGCGCAGCTCCAGCCCCAACCACCGCAGCCAAGCCCACAAAGAGCGGCCGCATCGGCACAGGGAGCAGCGCAGCAGTTGGGAGCGTGTCCCGTCGTGCACGTGCCACACTCAGCCTGCCAAGTGATGTGCGCACAGACACTGACCTGGCTGTGCTGGACGACATGATGTGGACATCCCCAGCTTGTGCACACCTGACGCGCAGTGTGAGGCTGCGGCTTGCACGCGGGGCTCAGCTCAAGACGTTTGAGGATGGGCAGGCACTGGTCACTGCAGGGAGCCCCATGACTGAGGTGCTGTTCGTGACGAGTGGGGAGGTGGCCATCCTCCCAGCGCCGCGCCGCTCCATCAGCAACATCCTGCCGCCCCAGTTGCCCCAGTTGCCGCAGGAGGCACAGCAGCAGTTGCAGGCGTCACTGGACTCCCCACCTGCCGCACCATCCATCGTGAGCGTGGGCGCAAGCCTGGGCACCTTCCAGCAGCCGCCACATGTGGACCCCCGCACCCCGCGCACGCGGCAGTGGGGCCTGACCATGCCACAGGCATGCTGGCCCCTGACTGCCATTGCGCACGCGGGGCCTGTGGAGTGTGCTGCTGTGCCACACGCCGTGTGGGCGTCCGCTGTGGCCGACATCCCCCACTGGGACGCGCGCGAGGTGGCGGCGTTCCTGGAGGACGTGCCGCTGTTTGGCCGCCTCACCACCCAGCAGCTGCTCGCGGTGGCACGGCAGGTGGGGGGAGTGCGCAGCCGTTCAACACACACCTGAATGCGCATGCATGTGCTCACTGTTGCTGCGATTGTCTGCTCCATATGAAGTGTGTGCTCCCGATGTCGCGCGCAGCAGCCAGGAAGTTTTGCACGAGTCTTCAGGGGCTGCTGTGACGCACATGATATTTGGTACATCATCATCATCATCATTACACGGCTTTGCGCGGTTAAACCCGCGATGCTGCGGTTT
>QAXD01000039.1:962805-994366 GCA_004335575.1 Haematococcus sp. NG2 | reverse complement strand
GGGGGGCGGGGGCAGGGGCAGGGCCGGTGGCGGGGGCGCCGCCTGCTGCTGGGGACTCAGTGACACAGGACTCGGTTGGGGTCCCAGGGGATGATGTAGGGGCGGCTCTTGGCCCTGGCGCACTACTGCCCTTTGTCCACCACACGCCGCGCACCCTGATGCGCGCGGAGGCTGTGGTGTACGCGGAGCAGGGGCTGCTGGGTGCGGGACGTGTGTTTGGGGAGGGTGTGTCAGGTGCAGCGAGTGACGGGCGGCGGCCGCGGCGCACGACCAGCGCTGTGGCCGACACGCAGGTGGAGCTGCTGGTGCTGCAGCGGGCGGACATGGAGGCCAAGCTGGGCGGGGTGGTGTCCTTCCTCTGGGCGTGGGATGCCCCCGGCCCTCATGGTGGTGGTAAGGCTGGGGGCAGCCAGCGGGTGTCACCTGCCACAGGTGGGGCACATGACCACGCCAAAGCCGCGCTGGAGAAGAGCATGGCGTGGGAGCTGTACAAGAAGAAGTTGGTGCAGGATGTGTTCATCCAGAAGCAAGCCAAGGCGGTGAAGGGCAGCATGCCGTCGCTGCGCGGCTATTGACAACCACGCCACACTGGGCTGCAGCGAAATAAATGGCAGGCACAGCCCTGCTACCTATGCACGCTCTGGCGCTGGTGCATCATCCATGGCGGGGTCAGAAGTATCATACACCTAACACACGCTGAACACTCAGGTACTCATGGGGCACTGTCGAGCTGCGGCAGGTGGAGTTTGTGTAAAATCGAGCAGGGGGGTTAGTTTGTGTGCTGCACATGACGTAAAGTTCCGCTCGCAGTATCACGCCAGAGGCACATGTTGGCCGGCACAAAACTGCTGTAAAGTCAGATTCTGCAGCTTGTAACACACAACCATAAAGTCAGATTCTGCAGCTTGTAAGAGTCAGATTCTGCAGCTTGTAACACACAACCATGCTGTCCACGATGGCCCCAGCATGCATCCACCATGCACAATAGCATATGTGCATGCAAGATGGTTCAAAAGCTCTTGCAGGTCCACAAATACAATACCACTTGCAAGCATGTTCTCAAGTTTGCACATACACCACCTTGGCAAACCGAATGGCACAGTCTCACCAGTGGAACATCATATGATGGTGCCAGCAATGTACACCGCAAACATTACAACCACGTGCAACCCAACAGGTCCTTCCCAAGCATCTGATGCACGTGTTTAAGGAACGGTTCACTGGGACCCAGCCGTGCCTCACCTGGCCAGTTGAGCTGCTGCAGTAAGCAGCAATTGCTGCTGCTGCTGCTGGCTCCTCAACGCACTGACGTTGGCAGTGATGGCTGCAGCAGCACTGCGCGTAGTGGGCGGTGCAGGGCCTGATGCAGGGCCAGAGGTCGGCAGAGCCAGGTCAAGCACGCCGTCCGATGTCAGCATTGCACTTTTGGGGAGTGGTGCAGGCTTGGGAGCTAGAGCACCACCATCTGCTTGTGCTGCTGCTGCTGCCGCACATAGCCCGGCTGCGCTCATGTTCACCACTGCCGCAGCTGTAGTGGGTGCATCACCAGCTGATGCTGCAGCTGTGCCGTCCTCCACCTTCAGCTTGCGCTGGCCGCGCTTGCCTGTGCGTGGTACATTGCAGCAGGCACATGAAGCGCTGCAACAAGCCACGGACACGTTGAAGGACTGTGTTGCATTGTGCGCAGTTGCAGTAGTTCAGTAGACACCCGCCACTGAAGGGAAGCAGGTGCAATACTTGCCAGCAAGGCTGCTGGCTGGGTAGAAACCAGGACAGTCAGCCTACCGGGTGGGCTACATACCCAGCCGGACGGAATGGACGACAGAAATGCAATCAGGCAGCTGTGCGTCCTGTGCAACTCACGCGCATTCACCACGTCCAGCATGTCAAAGGACAGCAGGTCTGAACCAGACAAGTTGGTGAGCAGAGTGCCAGTGATGGTGCCAAGTGCCTGCCCACTGCCGTCACCTGACTGCCGCTCCCTGTGTGGTACACGTGCACAACACTGGAGGTCAGGGGCTTGTGGGTGCCGCTGTTATTGGCAAGGCTTTTGAGAAGTGGCACAACTGGGGCAACAAAGCCGTCAAGCAAGGGTGTAGTGTGGGCTCGCATGCGAAGGACACCACACACATGCGGGACATGCCCGTGTCCAGTGCTGCGTGAGCTGCGTGCGCGCACTGTGCGGAGTGGCGCAACGTACCGTGCTGCAGCTGTGCGCTTGCGAGCTGATGCGGCAGGTCCAGAGGGCAGCACAGCAGGATGGGCGGGCGGGGTGGGTGCAGAGCGCGAGCGGGAGGGGGCTGCACCGGCAGATGTGCGCGGCTTGAGGCTGCCGTTTGGCTGCAATTATGACAGTCGAACCAGACATAAACTGAGCAGCACAGAGAATTGCACCAGCAGGAGCTGCAATACAGGTGCATTGCACGTGTACAGAGTGGCGATGAGCACGCAGAGTTATCAACCTGCACCTCATGTGCTGGGCCTCACTTAGATACATGCCACACCAGGCCAGCCCCTTCGGCTTGCACCCTGTGCACACCTACCCGAGCAATGCCGCCCTGCGCGATGGATGTCCCCAGCAACGTCATGTCAGCAAACAGCTTCCGAGCAGGGTTCGTCTCCATGCTGCTTTTGGCCCCTGCACCACCCTTACCGCCTGCCTTGCCTCCGCTTTTGGTGCCCTTCCGCCCCTGGACGCCCTCCTCCTCCTCCTCACCATCATAATTGCCCTCGTCGTCCTCATCATCCTCGTCCTGCTGGGTGCCGCCGCGTCGTGCACGCTTGGCAGCTGGTTCATGACCGTCGCTGCTGCTGCCCCGGCCGCGGCTACCCTTGCCACTGCCAGTGGTGCCCGGCAGCGGCGGTGGGCCGACAGCTGGCGTGGTGGTGGTGGTGGTCAAGTCTGAGTCGTTGCTGTCTGCCTTGACCAGGCCCAGCCCATTGGGCAACACTGCGTTGGGCAGCAGGCGCCGCAGCATGTCTGCGTTTCGGGCCATCTGCTCGCGCCGCTCTTTCTCGTATGCCTGCACGCACCCACCCAGACGGGCACATCCGGCATGGGCATTTCCCCATGTGCAGCTGTTGTGGTGTGTTGCCTGCCAGCAGCGACATTCGATGTTACAGGACGAGAGTGCAGAACCATTGAGTCAGCTTCAGTGGTGCCACAACCCCCGGACTCACGGTGGGCTCCGCCACAGCCACCAGCACTGCTGCCGGCTCCTGTGCGCGCGCCTTGGCTGCCAGGTCCTCAGCGGCACGTGCGGCGGCAGCTGCACGCTCCCTGTGCATGCAGCAACAGCATGGGCAGGTTGTCTGCAGCGAGCTCAGAGTATATGCGCCCAGGGTCTGGAAAATGTGGCGGACATTATGTGGATGTCACCACGTAGCACACAGGTTACAGCAGTCCAAAGCCACGCGCATGCCTCACAACCACTTGCTCCCATCCCTCCTTCCACGTCGTGCCTGCGCCACTCACGTGCGGATGCGTTCTGCCTCACGTGGCCACTCAGCCGGTGTGTTGTGCACGCGCACCACCTGGTCAGGCGCCCACAGCGGGATGTGCTCCATGTCACCATCATTGTACGCCACGGTGTGGCGCACACGCAGCCGGTCAAAGTCAACGATCTCTCCCGTGTACCTGTGCAGCATGGGTGCAGGGGGCCACCAGTCAATTGAGCGGCCACTGGAGCGGCCATTGCTGCTGCTGCCGCTGCCGCTGCCAAGCTTGGAAATGTCATCAGTATCAAATGTGCTTCAGCCTGATGCACATATGCAGGTTCTGCCTCGCTCTGCCTCTCTGAGCTGTGGTGCTGCTGTTGAGCCTTGAAACACTGCACATAACTTCTACAGCATCGACAAGCGGCGATCCCCGCACTTTGCAAGTGCTGCGCGCTGTGTTGTATGCTCAAAAACCATGCTCTCAGCATGTTCCACCACACCCTCACGCACCACGCCTCATCCAGGGGCCACCACACACTGATCTTGGCGCCCAGCGCGCCCTCACCCAGCACCGCCAGCTGTGCGCCCGTGTGGCCCGCAGCCGCTGCCGCCGTGGCGCGCACCACCAGGCAGCGGCGCCGCGCGGCTGAGGAGGAGCGTGAGCCAAGGCAAGCCTCACACACGTCACACCTGAGGCGTGTGTGGAGGTGCATGGTGCCCAGGGCACAGCAACAGGTGGTAGGTCTTTGATGCTGGAACGAGACGTCATTGGTGTAACTACAATGACAGACCATGGCAGGCATGCAGTGGTGTGATTGACGACATGGCTCACAGCTGCACCCTGAAACCAACTGTGCACCAGCATAGGGAGGGTACAGCAAGACTGCCGCCCCACCGTGTGCACTTGTTGGCCAGCGCGGCATGATGGGCGGCCTGTGCCAGCAGCTCAGCACGTGTGTGAGTGACCACGCCCCCGTTGCTGCCTCCTGCTGGCAAGCCGTTCACAGCAGCCAGCGCGGCGCTTGCTTTCAGCGACTGTGCACGCTCCGCCTCCTGCAAGCATGCACGTGAAAGACACATGCACATGCTGGGATTGGCGTGTTTGTTACAGAGCAAGCCGGCCGCATGATCATGAACAAGGACGCAGTGACAAGGGCAGCCCGGTCAGCAACGCTGTACACCATGTAGCGCGGCATCAGCTGTCCAGAACAACGCACAGTGTTTGCATGTGCAGCCACTCCAAACTGTGAGAGCACAGGTTCTACTGCGTCAGCCATGTGTTCACACACCTGCAGCGCGCGCTGCACCAGGCCACTGCACTTGAGCGTGCGCGCCTCCACCAGAGCATTCAGCTCCTCTGCACAGGGTGTTGCAGGGGCAGGGGCGTCGAGCCGGTCAGTGCACCGCTGATATCATACTTCACCGCAAGGCATGGATCCAGATCACCCTCGGGAGCTCACCGACAGCCACTGCCACACATGCACACATGACAGAGCGGGCACAAAAGACGATGGGCTGGTGAAACCTTGCTTATAATAAATGGTACTGCAGCAAGCAGCTGTCTGGATCACCCGTGCATAGGAGGCGCCCACTGCATACCCACCTGTCTTTTCCGTCTTGTGCCGGCTGTAGTCTAGCAGCTCGTGCGCCCACACCCACATGAATGACCGCTCCCCAAAGAATGTAACCAGCAGCTTGCGCCTTGCAGGGGGCCGCTGCTGCTGCGGCTGCTGGGCAGCAGGTGTGGTGGGCGCCTCACCACCCTGGGGGCATCACCACACATGGCATGGCTTGGGCGGCATGGCACATGTCAGTTGCTGGAGGCAGACCCTCAGCTCCCCCTTGTTCACACATGGCAGCACAGGTACTACATAGTATGTACATGAGATGATGGTTGGGTGAGGCAGAGGATGCATGGCAGCTGCTGAGGTGTTGGCCCAGTGTGCGCCGTGTGTGCATGGCCACGTGCCTCCTGCTTGGTGGCCGCGCTGCCAGCCGTGGCAGGTGTGGTGCGTGACGCGCCACCACGGTTGCCGCCCACGTGTATGCCGGTGGCGCCCAGCGGGCAGAAGGATGCCCGGTCACGCTGGGGGAGTGCCGCGCGCTGGGCATGTGTGATGGTCACGCCTGCGTAGAAACGCAGGGAGATACACTTGCTCAAGGGTGGATGGCCTTGCACTAGGTGGTGCTCAATCAGCTCTAGCCTGCTGCAGCACGATGTTGTTGCTCATGCACACACTGACCGGGGGGCAACGCGTAGGGGTCCAATGCCTCAGCAGGCCACCAGGCACCTGGGGAGGGTCCCTGCAGGGTAGTGGCAGGTGCGGGGCAACAGCTGATGCAGGAGGGTGAACATCAGGGTACTGGCACCGCAAGTGCTTCGAAATGGGGAACCGCGATGCTTGCTGCATCAGTGTCAACTGCATCAGCGTCAATAGGACCAGCTCAGGGAGAGCTCAAGCACGCCCACCTTGGACGGATCACGCGCCCAAACAATGGCTCCCAGCTTGGCACCATCGCCCACCATGCCCACCAGCCGCGACACACCTTGGGTCAGGATCGGGCCATGTGCACACAAAGTACACAGTTGTACCTGGCTTGTTGGTGGACGTGCTCATGACTATGGCATCTTCTAAACCACATGCACAACACAGAATGTGTGCAGCGGGTAGCGCAGAAAAGCACACCAGTGTCGCAGTACCACCACCGTCCCAGCAACTGCTGCCACAGCCATCAGCGGCATGATGGATGACCTGCACCCACATGCCTAGGTGCTGCGGTTCTCCACGGCCCACTGCACCTGCCCCGCACCTGCCACATTCTCATCCAGCGTCACACCACTGGCCTGCAATTTGGCCACCGTGGGCGAGATATCCCACCCATGCTCACGCAGCCGCATGAGGCAGATGGACAGCGCATGCTGGTCGGGCGGGCGGCCCACCTGCACAACGGTGCGCGTGGAGAGCTTGCGTGCTTGCATCAGTGAGGGCAGGAGGTGCAAGACACAAACACAGGAGTGCACTGGTTGGCTGGTGGGGTGTGTGTGTGATGTGGATGCTTTCGGTATGCAGGAAGCAAGTCGCTCACACTCCTCCCAACCACGCGTTGGGCCCACACCACACCCACCTGGCGGATGAACGCGCCCAGCGACACGTACGGCACCTTGACCGGCACCTCACTCATCTCCAGCACCGCCCAGCGCCCCAGGCGCCGCACATACCACGCGCAGCGCGGCCAGGACGGCGCACAGCTGCCGCCACGCGCGCGCCGGCCGCGTGAGGCGCGGGACGTGCCGTACCGTACCGCCGTCACCCCGCCATCCCCCACGGCTGCCGCGTCATCCCCATCCCTCTCCCCATCCTGCTCCACCCCTGCACCACCAGCCCCGCCCGCGTCGGTGCCTGTACTGCCACTGGCCCGTCGTGTTGCCCGGCACACCCCTGTAGCAGCCACTGCTACACGGACGGCTGGCTGCTGTGCGGCCACAGCCACAATGCCCCCTGCCACTGGCCCCTGCTCTGGCCGGCCGTCCACCTCCGTGGCCACCCCTTGCTCTTCAGCTGCCTTTACCTCATCCTCAACCCCCTCTTCTTCCGCCTTGTCAGCATCTCCCTCATCCTCCTCACTGCTTGACACATCTCCTGGAAGCAGCAGGTTGGATCGCCGCCGCCCTTGGCCATCACACCGCGCATGCTTGCGGCCCACTGGTGCGTCCACACGCAGCAGCAGCCCGTGTGCAGCTGCCTTGCGCCCCTCCACCAGCTCCTGCATCGCACCCTCGCTGCGGCCGGCAGTGCAACATGTGAGATGCACATGGTAGGAAACAGAAAGTGCTCCAGGACGTGTTGAGGCACGAGCTGAAGGGGAGCGTTCTGGGAGCAGCACTGCCCAGTGCAACTAACTTATCCACCGCCTCCCACTGTGATGGTGTGACGGTGGGTGCCCGGGTGGTGCAGCACCAGATCGCCTCACACATGAAGTGGGCGTGACACACACCTTGGGGCATCAAACTCTGTCTGAAGCACTTTGGGCATGGGCTGGTCATTGTGCGCAGACGGTGTGTACTGTGTGTGCGCAGCAGGGCAGGAGGCAAGGGGCAGCAGGCGCCATGAGCAGCAGTGACGGGACGCGCGGTGCTGCATGCCACGTTACAACTGGTGGAAGGCCCGGGACATTGTGAGGAGCACAAGCTGTGGCTGCTGCACACCTTTTTGTGGTATGGGTTCATCAGCCGCTCCCCCAGCCACTTGGCCACCTGCAATGCACTTCATGGGGCAGGTAAGCGAACCTCTGCAAACCACTCCGCCCTCCCAGCTCAGCCAGGCATGGCATGCTTGGCTCGCCAGCGCTGGCAAGTCTCGTTCCCATGTTCAGCTGTCTCCAGTTCCGCACCTGCACCGTGACTGCATTGCCAATGAGCGCAAAGCGTGCACGTGCACGCTCCCCGGCATCTGAGTCCCGGATCCCCTTGCCGCGGTGCATGTGCACCCCAGGCGCCTGGATGGGCCATGCGGGCGCTGTGTGTCCCTCAGGCAGGCCCTGTGGTGCATGCACGTGGTGTCAGGGCAGCGATCATAATCTGACAGGTGCTAGCTGTATCAGGGAATTCACCAAGGGCACATCAAGCGCATTGATGCCATCACGCAGCAGGATGCACAATGACACCCAGCAGGAGCCGCCAGGCGGCGAGACACAGTAGTGAACACAGCCTGCATGCGGCATCCCATGCTCCGGTACTCCCTGCTTCCAAGCACCACCCGGCTATGTGCCCCATCCACGCCAGTACGCCACTCCCGCACCCTCTGCCTGCACACCTGCAGCCGCTCCGCGTCCTCAATGCGCAGCAGCCCCACTTGCCCGTCCGCGAGCGCGAGGCACATGCGGTCGTTGTTGGTGGTGAAGGTGGGCACGATGTCGATGCCGGGCGCACTCCTGCGTGGCCGGAGGAAGGCAGCAGGCAGGGGTGTGGTGCAGCAGGAACATGCAGGAAAGGTTGGAGCAGGTGACGGTCACAGTGCATCGACCCAGGGGGCACGTGCTGGTGCAGGACCACGCGCACAATCATGGCTGCACAGCCCTGCCAAGATTACCCACACACAAGGGCTGCACCTGAAACCTCAATTGCCAGGTTGCCACAAACCTCAACCCCTCCCCCTCCAGGAGCCAATGCTCCCACAGCCTCCCCACATGCACTCACCGCGCATTCCCCAGGTCCAGCGCAATGGACACCCCCCCAAGGTCATCCTCCCCACCCAGCTGCAGCACCGGCTTGGACGCAGCTGCAGCATTGCTCCCGCTCCCCGCCGCGCCTGCCGCTGCTCCGTCATTGGCCGGGGACCCCTCGGCAGCCGCACCCACTGCGCGCTTGCTGCTGCTGGCGCCCGAGCCAGAAGCTCCAGTGGGGGATGGCCCCCGCCTGCCGTTGCCATTGCTGTTGTTCAGGGCTTCACAGCCAGAGCTGCTGGGCCGTGCACCTGGCCTGCCACTGCCACCGGCACCACCACCATTGCCTCCTGCCTCCTCATCCGAGCCGTCGTTGTTGCCACCCGGCTCGTAGCACTCGTAGCAGGGGCCAACCGGCACGCCATCTTCACGCACACCCTTGCAGCATGCGCCATAGCACTGCTGCATGCCCTGCACTCGCATACGCCAGGGCTAGGGATTGGTTGCTCCCATTGCGCCGCATTGCAGAGTCAAATCCCAGGAAGGGAGGCACACACAGTCACACACCCATTTTATTTGGCAGCACAGTGGCACGCATGGTTTAAGCATTGACAGCTGATTGGTGAATGGCCTACAAATAGCAGCGTGCGTGTAAAGTCACACACAGTGTTTATGTGTGCCGTGCAGTGAGGCGCAGCATATGTGTGCGAGGGATGCAGAGCTGCCACACCTGTGACAGCAGAACATCACGCGCATCGCCGTGCATTGAAGCAAGCAGGAAGACACGCTTGCGGCGGTTGGGCACACCAAACCCTGCGGCATGTCATGTGCATGCAAAGGGTGGGGCTCTGAGTTTCCCGCATATGCACGCACCAGCATGCCCTATCACACAGCTGCGATAACCGGCACGGATGCAGCCCCCCTCATTTCCACCACCACCTGCTGCGGCAGCCCTGGCGGCACACCTGCGGAGCAGATGACGCGGTGTGCCCAGCTGTTGTATCCAAGTGCTTCCAGGGTGGCTGTCACGCGCGCGACAGGCGGGTCACAACCGTGGGCGCGGTCCAGCAGCGCCTCCACCTGCGTTGAATCATGTCCCACCCCACACCTGCATCACGGCTGCTGCTGAGAGCCGGGAGTGGGACGAACACTGCACAGCATTCATGCATGCTGATACCTGCAGCAGGAAAGTGCCAAGTCGATTCAGGTGCAGCACTTCCAGCTGAAATCAGGGCCATGTCTCAAAACGCAACGCAGCCGAGGCATAGCCATCACCCCACGCACATTTTCAATGAGCACCCAGGGCACTGGGTGCTTGTCGTCGAGAGCCCGCTTGAGCAGGCGGAACAGGTGGCGCACAACACCGGTGGACTGCATGCAGGGGAGCACCAACACAGGCGGAATACTGGCAAATGGGTGATCACTGGCAGGGAAGGGACCAGCAGGTTCAGAAACACGTTGCAGGCAGTGGGCTCACGCCAGGCGCGGGGACGAGCTGCACCTCTTACGCAGCCGTGCGCACCTGCCCCTCGAGCCCTGCGCGCAGGCCGGCGCGGCTCACATCCACGCACGGGAAGCCGGCAGCTACCAGCTCCGTCTCCTGCGAGGCACACAAAATGCCACATGGTGCCAGAGCCCAATCACAACATGTTCTTGCACTTGGGATAGGGAGGTGTGGTTCCCAGCTGACAGAAGAACACCCAGTTATGCAGGACTGTTTTAGGGCAGACATGCTAGATGTGCATGATGCAGGTCGCCTGCAAGTCCTTGTGTGTCAAAACGTTGCTGGCATTTCCTATAACTTATCAGAACGGCTAAGTGCGTGTTCAGAAGTAGTGGCTTGGTTACAGTGCCCCACACGCGCTTGCATGGGGCCATGCACAGGCACACCCAACCCGAGGCACGTCCACACGATGCACGCGCAGGCTTATGAGAGAACGCCCAGAGTCGCTGCACTTTGCCCCTGCCACCCGGCATCCCCTTAACCTGCGGCAGCTTTTCCAGCTGGGCGACATCAGGAATCAGCACTACGCCAGGAAAGCTCCTTTTCAGCACCTGCAAGCTCCATCACGCACCCACGGAGCACGACGCGATGAACTTGACAGGCATCAAGCACACATCAAGTGGTTCCATCACCAAGCATCCACACCTGTTGTGCGCCTGGGTCGATTTCGCACTGCAAAATAACCTCGTGCCCAGCCTGCATCGTTCGGCACGAAAGTAGCGCGTTTGCGGTCTTGTCGCACCACTGGGGTTTGTGCTGATCTGCAACCGACCTGCTCGAGGCCGATGTCCAGGCCTCCACAGCCCGAGAATAAACTAACGACTTTCATTTTGCCAATGCGCTTGAAGCGCCTCAAGATCAGTACGTTGAATGCGCAGGCGCATACAAGCGGAAGCAAAACCCCGATATGAATGAGCTTACAAACACGTCTTTACTGACACCCATGTGGTATTCGCGCAACCAGCTGCGCTCCCAGATCTTTTCCCTCATGACCATGTGTGTGATGCTGATACTTTGCTGTGGACGGCGTACTTTGCTGCTGATGACATGATTGGGCTTGCCCAGCATGTTACAATGGAGTATTGACACTGTGGGCATTTTACATGGTGCTTGCATGTGGCGGCACATGCGTGCTTGCATGCTAAATACAAAAGGGGGGGCCAAGCCCAAAATCACAGCCACACTCCTACCTCACATACCAAGGTGGAGGGCATACACAACAGAAGGGGAAAAAAATGCAAAACACAATGAATCATACAATGCTGGGGAGGAAGCAACTTGCACCCGCCCAATCCCCACACCACTGGAAATGTTGGGTTGCGTCAACATGCACAGGCACCCTGCGGCCTTGTGTGCACACACTCAGACTCTCATCAATAAGCCGCGCACAGCTATCATTGTCTGCTCATGTTTTGATTTGTCAGCTCAAGAGGTCCTCAGCGTCTCACAGGGCTGCAAGTTAGCCAGCCATGCATCGTACTCTCTGTGAAAGAGCTACTGCCCGCGTCACACTCTACGGATTCCTCTGAGCTGCGTCTAGTCATGTGTTAGTGCGTCTATCTAAACCCATGGCATGCCATGTTAATCTACAACCTGCCATCAGGAACAGCTGCGACACGTCTCCTGCACATCTCTGCACCACACCTCCACGTACACCACCCTGAGCGCGCACGGCCACACCAGCCGCACGGGCCCGTCAGCTGCGCATGTACATGACATACCGTAGTGCATCCCCGTCCCATCGCTTGTTAAGAGACATAAGAAGGCATGTCCCTCAGTTGTTGATGTTTTGCAGCAAGCCGGCGCTGCCCTCCATCACCTGCACCACCTCATACCCCACACCCTGCTCGGGGAAGGGCGGCTTGTTGCCGTGCTCCAAGTGCGTGCGGTCCAGCAGCGTCTCCAGCATCTGAGGGACAAGGGCAGGGGAGGTATGGCTCAGGGCCATGCGGTACTGTTCAACTGCGGGCCATTGTGTATGGCTGACTGGACGGCGGCGGCACGAATGACGGCGGCGGCAATGACTGCAGCAGCAGAAGATGCAGCACAAGAGGGGCAAGGCACAGCAACAACACACCACCACCACCATCGATCCCCACAAATCAGGCACATGCAGACAGCAGACAGTTGGCTGAGCAGCGCCGCACCTCATCCGACACGACGCCCGACTGCGGCACGTCGTCCATCTTGTAGTCACCCGCCAGCAGCTCCAGCAGCTCGCTGGCTGACAGGCTGGCGTCCTTCTCCTTACTGGCCTCCTCCTACACATGCGTGGTTGGACCAAGCAGAACAGTGGAGTCATGGATACTTCAGCAGGTGATCACTGGCAGTGTTATTCCAATCGCGTGACCCAACACAACAGTAACGTCCACACCGCGGGCTGGGACACCAGGGTCAGGAGTGATTTTGCAGGGCGCACGGGCAGCGTGTATGGTAGGTTTGTGTCCAGGCAAGTGCGTGGTGGCCCCACGACCACGTGGCAGGCAGCTGCAAGCATGGATTCGTGCCAATGGGCATGGTCAGGACTCGACGATCCTGCCCATGGACAAGCAGGCATGGAGGGGCATGCGCCAAACCGCAGCATTACATATTTAACCGTGCTCAGATGCGTAATGATGATAACGTTCGACGATGATGATGAGTGACGTCCGCTGCCGCATGGCGTGCTTGTGGCGCTGCTACGGCCCTGCCACATGCTCACCCCCCATTTGCACCACTCACCGCCCCCAGGTCCTTGAACGCGCCCTTCTTGATCACGAGCCGCTCCAACACCATCTTGTCAGCTGCGCGCTTCAGCATCTTGCCCTCCACGCTGTTTGCTGTTGCCAGTCTGAACACAAGCACAGGCTTGGTCTGGCCAATGCGGTGGCAGCGGTCCATGGCCTGCGCGCACGTGCCACCACAGAGTCCATTTCTGCCACTGCTGCAGCACTGATGAGCAGGGCCAGCCTTGTGACACAGTGTTGTGCCCAAGCCACATTCAGACCGGGTGCGGACGGTATGACGCAGACTACCCTGCGTCATGACAGCGCAAGGGGGAGTGTGCTGTGTGCACCTGCATGTCCTGGTGTGGGTTCCAGTCCGAGTCGTAGATGATGACTGTGTCAGCTGATGTGAGGTTGATGCCAAGGCCACCCGCACGCGTTGACAGCAGGAACACCCACGTCTTCTGCATATTACAGCAGAAACATGTGGAGACCTCATGGATATGTCTCAAATGAACAAACTGCATGCTTGCCCAGCCAGTCACAACCAAAATCCTGGGCCACTGACTGCAGCAGCTGTCATGCACACCGCGCGCACGCACCGGGTCCTCATTGAACGCCTTGATGGACGCCTGGCGGTCCTGCCACTTGATGGACCCATCGATGCGGCAGGCTTCGTGGCCGCGCTGCTCCAGGTACGACTCGATGAGGTCCAGCATCTTGGTCATCTGGCTGAAGATGAGCACCTTGTGGCCCTTGGCGTGCAGCTGGTTCAGCAGCCGCTCCAGCAGCTGCATCTTGCCACCTGTGCAGGGCAGGGCGCACCAGAGTCGTGATTAAGCGAGGTGATACAGCACGAGCATGAGCATTGCAAGGCAGGCCTCCGTCTACTGCTCTGGCTCCAGAGCCCGACTGCCAGGTGAATTGCTGGCAGCAGTGCCTCACCATGCCAACATCAGCCACAGCCATGCAACACATGCATGGAGCACGTGCATCAACTCACACTCCTCCACAAGCTTCTCAGGGGGCGGGTAGTTGATGTCATTGGTGAAGGCGGACGTAATGAGGTCAGGGTGGTTGCAGTTCTTGCGCATCTGCATCAGCACGTTGTTCAGCTTGGCCACTGAACCTGTGCTGCTGCCCTCACGCTCTGCCAGCGCGCGCATCTCCTCCTGTTGCACGAGGGACATGCAGGTCAGTTCCATGTCCACGGCCTGGCCCATGGCTGTGGGTCAGTGCCTGCCGCTACACATACGGCGGCTCCTCACCAGTGCCCCAAACAGGCTAGCTGGCCAGCCCCTCAGAACAGCATCATTTTGGAAGCTGCAGGCATATGGAATGGAATTGTTATGGAATGGTTGCGCACCAGCAGCTTGCCGTCCATCATCTGCTGGTTCAGCCGCTTCTGCTCTGCAGTCATGCCTGCATATAGCACCAGCTCCATCTTGCGCGGCAAGCTGATCTCCACGTCGCTCTTCAGTCGCCGCAGCACGAAAGGCTTGAGGATGGCATGCAACTTGGAAACCACCTTGTTGCGCTGCTCAGCTGCCACAATCTCCTGCGCGTAGGCCAGAATTGCAGCTCAGTTGGTACCAAGCAGGGGCACGGAGTTATTTCTGCAGTAGGGCATGCTCGACGTGCTCCTACAGCCAAGCAGGGGCTGACTGCGGAAGGTTCTGCAGCATCACACCTGGCCAGCACCCTCAAGGCCCACGACCGATGAAAAGTCAAACCACGCCTCGAAGTCAGACATGGAGGAGAAGACGTCCGGCATCAGGAAATTGAGCAGGGACCACAGCTCTGACAGGTTGTTCTGAAGCGGTGTGCCTGCAGGGAAGGGGCATGAACAACTGCCAGCAATGTCCTGCCTGCTCATGCATGATCACCATGGCACCGAGCCATTCATCACGCGATGCAGCACAGACAAACCCAGCACATATGCATGCAATGCATGTATTCTGTACCTGACAGCAGCAGCTTGTTCTCTGCAGGGATCGTCTTCAGCTCACGGATAAGCTTGCAGTTGAAGTTCTTCAAGCGGTGGCCCTCGTCCACCACGATATACTTGAAGCGCATCTGTGGGTGGGGCGCAGAGTGGATGCAGGATGTGCCAACAAGGCCCCGCTGTCATGCACACAACACAGCTCTGCCCGGCCAAGTAGCGCAGCTGATGGTGGGCATGCAGACCATGGCGGCTGGACAAAGCTGCCAATCCAAGCAAAAGCCCCACCTTGGACAGGAACTTGGCATCGGCAATCACAATCTCATATGATGTGATGATGACGGGGAACTCCTCATCCACACGGCCGCTCACTGCATGAGGCAACAGGGCGTGAGCTGCGCACTGACCAAGCATTTCCCACGTGCTGCCAACAATCAGGTAAGACACTGCCACGCAAAAACCATAACAAGTCCCCCAAACAGGAGAAGTCACAGCACATGAACAGCATGTCGGCAGGCAAAGCAGGAGGCAGCTCAATGCCTAAGGCAGCCTCCACCTTCACACAACACAGGGAACCACTCACATCCACCATGCAGGCGTGTGTTGCGCAGCTCCTCGCGCTCCTGCTTGCTGCCGTGGTACAGCAGCGCGGGGCATGAGGGCAGGAAGCGGTTGAACTCGTTGACCCAGTTGGGCAGTGTGGACAGCGGTCCCACAACCATGAAAGGGCCGTGGATGCCCTTGTTGCGCAGATAAGACAAGAAACCAATCGTTTGGACCTGTGCAGGCGGTGATGACGAGGCCAAGTGGCAATGCCGTCAGTGGCTTGGTGTGTTGCTACCAGTGCTGCTTGGGCCACCAGGCAGTTGCAAGGCCACACAACTGCAGCCACCTGAGCGTCGTGGCATCACTACCAGCATGTCACACACACCGTCTTGCCAAGTCCCATCTGGTCAGCCAGGATGCCGTTGACACCGTTCTGGAATAGAGAAATGAGCCACTTGACGCCCTTGAGCTGGTAGTCACGCAGCTCCACAGTCATCAGCGGCAGCAGCTCCTGCGTTTTGGTCAGCGTCTTGGCCTGCTTAGCTGGCTTCTCATCCACTGACTTGCCGGCAGGCCGCCCACGCTTCTTTTTGCCCCCTTTGCTGGGGCCTGCCTGCGCTGCATGCTCCTCGCCTGCACCCTCCGCTGCTGCAGCCTCCCGCTCTGCTGCCTTCCGCGCTTCCTCCTCTGTCTTGCGCTCAATGTCACGCATCTGCTCTGCCAGGAACTGTGTGTATACCTCACTCTGGCGCAGCAGGTGCTCCAGCGCAGCGAAGCGGCCACCGTCCAGCGCTTTGTTTTTCAGCTCCTGCACCTTGGGATGGCACTGCGGAGCGCAAGCCAAGCAGGGCCAAGCTGCACATGTGGAGGAGTCCTGTCGCTTGAGACAGCATGCTTGATCCCATGCATTCATGCCAGCATGCCACACGTCGTGGCTGTCATCAACATGAAAACCCTTTATCCACGAACCGACCAGCGAGACCCACCTTGCGCTCATCCTCCTCACGTTCTTTCTGGAGGCGCAGCTCTTCGGCCAGCGCTGCCTCGGGCGCCATGATCTCCAGCACCTCAGAGTCCTGCGCACGCCAACATGGCACAGCACACGGCACATCAGCATCGTCATCGCCGTGCGCCTGATTTGCCAGGAGGCCACACCGTTTGACCGCTTTCAAGTACCTCCAGTGACGCATTTGTTGCCAGGCCGCAGTCATCTACAGGGGCGAGCACCGCCTCCTCCACAGCACTGTGATCCTTCGCCTCAAGTGGTTCGGCCTCAGGGGCGGGCTCCTCAGAAGCCATGGTCTTTTCGACAACCCGTTTGACCTTCTTGGCTTTGGCAGCTGTCGCTGCTGGCTCAGCCGGAGAGTCCAACGCCGTTTGGCGTGTGGATCGCCGCGTGCTTCGTGTTGAAATAGCCAGTTTTCTTCGACTACTTGAAATCGGTTGTGTTCAAAACAGGTGGTGCGATTGCTATTGTTCCGATCAGCGATACCGTTCACAGCAGGGGTATGGCGAAACTGCAGGGTTGCGCTCAGCTTCATGGGCAAGCATGGGTCGTTGAGGTGGTTGAAGTGAACTCCGTTTGGGGCTTTTGTCCGCCCAAACCATTGTGGTGCATTGGTAAAAGCTAGAATAACTCGCTGTGTGCCATCCTGCTGCCAAGGGTTTTGCCATTACGTGCACCAACAACACTGCGCTGTGCGTCCAGATGTAGAACCAATTGAAAGAGCATCCTTGTTAGGCGAAATGGCGTATGTTGACCGTCGGCAAACCTCTTGAAACATACCTCGCTTGGAACACGGATGCAGAACGCTACAGCTGATGGCGTGGATCATGTGTTTAAGGTCTGGATGTATCAACTGGGAAGCATGCTTACTGCTGAGTTGGCAGCATAGCTCGGTGTGCCTTGGTGCACGCTGAAGACAGAATGTCAGCTAGCACGTTCTGGTTTGTGCAAAGTGAGGCGCTCAGCATGTTGCATGCTGTCACGCACCACATGCATGCATTCCCTTCAAACAAATCTTTCACACATCACAATGCAAAACGACTGCCTGTTGCTGCCACCCAGATCCTGCTTGTTGGAGATTCAGGCGTGGGGAAGAGCTCACTACTGCAGCGCTTCACAACAGGGCACTACAATGATCAGCAGCCCACAACAATTGGGGTTGACTTTGCTGTGAAGCAAATCACTGTGTACAACAGTGAGTATTGCGCGCTGAACGAACACTATCATTGACCAGAGTGCATTCCATTGTCATGCACAAACACAGTACCACTTGAAGCCCACGGCTTCACCACACCTCCATGCGCACTGCAGAGCGCATCAAGTTGATGATCTGGGATACGGCAGGGCAAGAAAAGTTCCGCACGCTCACCAGCACATTCTATCGCGGGGCCAAAGGTGTCATCCTGGTGTATGATGTGACGCGCGAGTCCACCCTCAAGTCCCTTGAGGTGTGCATGTCAGTGCACTCGCTCTGTCAATGGTACTGACTTGAACCACATACAGGCATGTGGCTTGTGTGTGGCTAGCATCTGCTTCTGAAGCCACATTTTTTTATACCTCTACACGCATAATGTGTTACTGCCCACGGTGCTACCAGGATTACTGGCTGCATGAGCTGGACATGCACGCGGCATCCATGGAGCCTGTCAAGATGGTGGTGGCCAATAAGACTGACATGGTGCGTAGCTGCGTACCCTGATGCTGCGGCTGAGGGGTGTGTTTGTAATGCCCTGCTTGTTCCTGCAGTTTCAGACCAATATAAATCTGTCTTGCAGCAGGTGTCTACTCTTGAGCAATCAGGCACAAAACAGAGTTACGCACCATGCACTTGCTGGACATGATGTGTTGCCGCATCCAGCACTGCTCGATGGACGCACCTTACAGGACAAGAGACAGGTGACGTGGAACGACGGCATGGAGTTTGCCAAGCTGCACGGTTGCTTGTTTGTTGAGACAAGCGCCAAGTCCGGCATTGCAGTTGCAACTGCCTTTGAGGAGCTGGTGCTCAAGGTGCGCACAGTACTTCCGCACCTCACTTCCCAATGGTTGGCAAAACCCTACTGAAACCTATTTCTTGCTGTACTGGGTCGTCCAGGCTTGAGTGGAGTCAGGGCAGCATGGGAACCCTCCAACAAATTGGTGTTGTAGTGCTCAACGCATGACTCCTTGCGCCATGCCTCATTGCTCTGCGGGCGTGAGCATACCCTATGACGCTGTGTTGTCTGCCCAATGCCCATTTCCCTTACAGATTCTTGAATCACCTGTGCTCATGGCCAACGACCACGAGACAAATGGCACAGTGCGTCTGGCAGACACGCAGATGGCAGACTCGTCATACTGCTACTGCTGAACCCAGCAATGGACGCCGCTGTTCACTGGCCAGATGCAGCATAGCACAGGGGCTTCCAGTACTCTAGAAATAAGCTAGGGTGTGCAAGTACATCTCTGTGCCTACTCAAGTTGGTGCGCAGCAGTTCATGGCTGCGTGTTGGAGGAATGGAACATGCTGACTTTGATGAGTGATTTACATACCTTTTTCATTGCTGACCCTGTTGTATGAAACTCAAAGCCATATTCATGTCCTTCGTTTCATGAGAACTGTTGTCATGTTGAGCACTCAATTGTGCATGCACGGTTTTCTGTAAAGCATGCTGATGTGTCGCCGTCAAATCCCCTTGCTGCGCGAGCCCTGTGGCCATCAAACATAGCACCACATGGCGCATCATCCTTCCCCTCACTCACACAGCAAACTACTGCCCAGGCGGGCCAGGCATGGGCTCGTTTTGCTCCGCACCACCCTCAGGGACGCCTTCAGCCTTCTCCTTCTCACTGTTCAGCTCGCTTGCCACTTGTGTAAACAGCATGTCCGGGTCCCATGGCTCATCGGGCTCGTGCACCTGTATGATGCAGGGGTGCAGAGTACCAGGTGGCAACAGCTCAATAGCATGAGACCATGGCGATGATTGCAGAATGCCAGCAGCAAAGGCTCTTGGTACAACGACAGCAAGCAGTTTAGCGTAGCGCCAGTTCCATACAGGTCCATGCTGCAGCTGCGTAAAAGACTATGAAACCTGGTTGGCCCTCGCAGTGCGCACCTGCTCTGAAGAGCACAGCACCGTGGTGAGCATGGACAGATCTATGTCGCGGTCGTCCGTTGACGGTAACCTGAACTGCATGTCCTCATCAAGCTCATTGATGCCCTGCACCTTGTTGGACCGCACCTTGGGTGCCTCAGCCACCTGTGTTGTGTTGCACCATGCAGCGGCAACAGGCCTGTGCGATTGGTGTTTGTAACTACAACCCTGACCGCAGCTGCGTGGCTGGGTATGAAAGCACCACAGCAAACTAGGAAGAGGGCTTGCATGCTTGCAACATGGAAACTAGAAGCCAGGCCTGTCTGAAGTGTGTCCAGCCATGGGCAACGCCCCACACAGTGCTCAACATTGCCATGACCTGAACTGCCGTGAGATAGTGGTACAGCAACGGTGGTGCACCTGCAACCACGAGGTGATGCTCGGTCTATGCAAAGCAACAGCCGCAAGCACACGGCACGCACCACGCGCGTGAGGTCCTCCTTGCCTTCCTCCTCCAGCTCAGGGATGTCCATGATCTCAGCCGCCATTGCGCGCTCATCGTACTTGGAGCGTGCACGCACCTGTGAGACATGGTGTGAATGTGAGATACAGACTGGGCGGCATTCTACAGGGTGTTGCATGGGTTGAGACGCAGCTGATAGGCGCCAGCTGCATTAGGTGGCTAGCTTGACAAGCCAAACGTGACCTATGCATTCAAGCTGCAGCTTGCTCACTCAGTAATCCACACCTTTTGTTCCTCTTCTTCCGACTGCTGCGCCTGTTTGCGCCGCGACACGCCCTCAAACTTCTTGCCGCCATTGTCAGCGAGCGGATCCGCGGGCGGCATGGGCGGCCGTGAGTCGTTGGGCCCGTCAAACCCGCCCTCAAACCCGCCACGTCGAGGTGGTGGGGGGCGCGACGACCCGCCCCCTGGCGTCCCATCCTCTGACATGCTGCCACCACCAGGCCCCGTCTGCTCCATGCCCCCTCCAGAAATGCGAGCACTGCCCCCTCCAGCACCCACGCTACTGTCCACTGGAACACCCATCCCACTTGTTGTGGGCGCTGCACTCAAGTTCCCTGATGCCCCAAATGCGCCTGAACCAAACCCCTGCGCATGCCACAGCAACTGGGTGCCATGAGCATGGCAGCTTGTACAGCTTGTACGTGCCCACTGTCGCATGAGCAGGCTTGCACGCTTTTGCCATTCTTCCATGCAGAGATGCATGCATCACCTGGTCAACGTCGATGGCAGAAGCCTCTGCACGAGCTCTACGCCCAGCCCTTGGGGCCTGCAATGCAAGGTTGTCCACGCACATTTACAAATGGTCAACTCGGGATCGCAATTTCTCACCGTGCTGCTTTTAAAGTCTCACCCGAGGAGCCTCCGCAGGATCCATGTTTGCCAAGCGCTACTGATGCACAAACACTAAGATCGACCCGCGGCTTCAGCTATGAATGTTTGTTAGACCAGTTGTTATGACGCAAAAGTTAGAGATAACAAGGCAGCAACGGCAGCAAATGTTCAATGCCCAGATGCAACTTGAGACGCTGCAGCTGCAGCTGCATTAGTGATTAATTTAGGAAGAAGCACGCCATAGTATGGTACAGCCCACACAATTGATTTCTTTTGCGCTGTGACGTGGGTGTGAGCCGGGTTTTTGAATCGGGGTTTTGAAGCGTCACGGCTGAACGTTACTCGGTGTGCCATCCATCATCAATTGTGTTGTGCGTGCATGCATCATATTACATGCTTAGCACCACCAAAGGCAGCACCAGCCAGTCCATTCAGCCCCCGTTCACATTGTTGATAATGAGAACCGTGCCTGCGCCACCACCTCCAGCTCCACCTGGCACCACTGCCGCACCTGGCACGCCACCTGCTGCCCCTGCACCACCTCCACCAGCCCCTGCCATGCCTGTGCCAGCCCCACCACCTCCAGCGGCCCGCGCACCGCCTGCACCACCACCTCCTGCACCAGCACCAGCACCTCCACCACCTGCACCCCCTGCAGCACCACCAGCGCCACGAGCAGCCCCACTGCCTGCCGCGCCAACTGATTTGCTGAAGCGTACGAACGGGCCAGTATATGTGAATGAATCTGCATCAGCAGATAAGGACACAGGCAGAGCTGATAAAGAATTGAATGCTTTCAGGGGCCCAAGCATTGAGTAGGGCATCATGCAGCACGATGGGCATGAGTTGAGTTCAGCTGGTGAGGACAAGATGATGCCGAATCAACGTGACAACAGCATGCCTCCTAAACGCGCACATTGAACCTGGAGCATCTTCCGGCTGGGGCTGGCGGGAATAGTGCCTGCAAAGATGAACACATTGCACGTGTATGTTGGGCAACCTCAGCGGGGCTGACCCTCCAACTCAGGACATGCTCCTAATCAGCTGCATAGGAACAGAGCTCACCTTGCATGAGGGCACAGACTGCCATACACAGTCCCAGCAGCATGACCAGCACCACTAGTCTCCCAACAAACCTTCGGCGCTGGGGCTGTGCCGCCACCATTGCAGTGACAGGAGTATGCATTGGGCTTGTTATCAACTGAAGAAGCAAAATGAGCACGCACTCGTCGACCAACCATCATCTCGACCCTCACACACTCCTTTCAAATCTTTGCTTGAAGGAACTCACAACTCTCACAAGCCCCTCACAACACTCTCTGTGCCAATGCCAGCAATCAGCTGTGGCAGCAGCCCTTGTAGTTTGGCCACTGCTGATTTGTCTGACATGCTGCACGTCTGCCCCCCAGCCAGCAAGGGGGGAGGAGGTGCGGGAGCTGCAACCACAGACGAACACAAGCTCTTAAGCTGCTGTGGCAGCCCTGCCCATGATGGCAGACGTGTGAGCGCAGGCATTCCCAGGCCCTGTGCAGCTACATGCTGTGCCAGTGCCGCCATGCAGTCCTCAACAGCCCATGCCAGACCCAGCCACATGGCGTCACACGCTATCACCAGCAGACAGCTGATGGGCAGGTGGCCAACACACTGTGCTGCTGCAGCCCGGCACAGCTGGACAAGGCTAGGCAGCAGCATGGCATCTGCACAGCGAGCCACACGCAGAGCTACCCTACTTGTGTAGCAATCTGCACACGGGGCTGTTGCGCACGCTGCATGGCCTGAGCTGGTGTCGTGTCTGCTCTGAGCAGCATCTGCTGCGCTGTGATGTGACCACTGCAGCTCTGGAAAGCACAGGCGGCCAGTGTATGAATAGCAGATGATGGACCACACCACAGCCGCATCCACTGCCTCTGGCAGCGTGATCACTGGAAGGGTGATGTCCATATTAGCATTATCACCCTGGTAGTGGCCACTTGCGTTACCTCCAACCATACTACCTGCGACCTCCCTGCCACAGCTGTGCCAGCGCTCACTGCATGCTGCATGCAACACCTCGCCACCACCAGCTGACAGCAGCACCCTGTGAGCTGGCAGCAGTAGTGCCGCAGTCTGCAACCCAAAGTGTGGGCCAGGTGGGCATGCGACCAGCACGTCTGAGAGCGGTGGCAGCCAGGTACGAGGCACTGTAGCGGCTCTGATGGCTCCCAGCCCTTGAACGCCTGCAGCAGCATACCAATCCGCAGCTGCCTGCAGCAAGTCTTTGATTGGAGGATGTTGGGCATTATGCAAGGGGCCCGCTGTGGTTCGTGCCTCATGACCCTCTGCCTGATGGTGGCAAGTCGTCACTTCCTCATCAGGCACTGCCTGGACAGGCAAGGAGCTGTGCAAGGTTGCAGAAAGGAGTGCTGAGCCTGTGCTTGTTGTGCTGACCTCTGCCTCTAGCAGCTGCAGCTCCACCACATGGGCCGGCAGCAGAGGAACGGCAAGAGGTGGTGCCGGAGGCAGCACAGCACCAATGGGTGGAGCTGACCCCTTAGCCAGTGCTGCCAGCGTGGACAGGCCCAGGGAGCGCGCCAAAGGCCCAAGCATGTCAGCTGCTGCGGGTGCCACACCAGGTGTTAGCGCCTCGCAGGTGGTAGCAACATACGCCAAGCCGCCATGCAGGTACCTCAGCACCTCAACAAAAGCGCTGACAGGCACGCTGCGCTGCAGTGTGATGCTCGCACCTGAGGTCTGGCTCTGTTCTGCCCTGCTGACAAGTGCAGGTACTGGTGCTGCTCGTGTTTGGGTCATCACCTTGGCGGCCAGAGGCTCACAGCACAACAACACAGGAGCGTGTGCGAACACAGGGGCTGGTGCCGTCTGCTCGTGTGCGCCTGTGCTTTCGGACGCGGTATGTTCTTTTGCAGAGCCCCAGCTGAAAGTGATGGCTGGTGATGGGAGGTCATCTGCGGCCAGCCTTGAAGTTGTGGGCATGGGTGATGGTATGGGTGATGCCACACGTATCTCTGGGGGAGGGAGGTGGGCTGCAAGTGTGGTGCTCAAATGAGGGTCGGGTGCCCCCACCTGGCCAAACACCTTCCGCAGTGCTGTTGCTGCATGGCAAGCCAGCTCCAACAGTATGCTACGTCCAAGGCTGGACTCCAGCTCACCAACATCCAATCCATCAACGCCTGCCCATGCGGCTGGTGCAACAGCTGTAGCTGCTGTCACACTGGCGGCAGATGCACCTGCAGCAGCTCTGCCTGTCGCTGCCTGGTTGCTGTGAAACATGTTTGCCCCACCGCAGCGTGCACAAACAGCGTACATGGGACATGGGCCTGGCGCATTCCGGTGAACAGTGCATGGCTGCTGCCAGACATGGACGATATCTGCAGCCACACCATGCCTTATGTTGCTGCTGGAGGTCCATTCGCAGCGTACACATGTACACACATGCTCACGCACCAGGGACTGCAGCGCAGTGTGCAGCTGCTCCATGGCAACTCTCTGGCCTTCGGTAGGTGTGGAGATGGGGCAAACACTGCAGCTGCACAGAAAGCTGATGCAGGCGTGTGCAACCATCAGCAGGCCGGGCTGCAGCTGTGCTACCTGTCCTTGTTTGCTAGCGGGTATGCTGGTGGTAGATGGATGCAACTGATGCGACTCGGCCGCGGTGCCACCTGTGACCGCAGCATCACTGCCGCCAAGCCTGTGCTGGGCCATCAGGGCAGTGACCAGGAGTGACGTAGCACTCGCAACTGCCTCAACAGAGCCGGCTGACTGGACTGGTAGCAGTTCTGGTTGTGTGCACAAGGCAGTGCTTGTGGCCTCTGCACCAGCCGCCTTCAGCAACAGTGCTGACATCCGGCAGGCCTCAGCCACAGCCAGGGCTGCAGCCGGTGAGGTGAGAAGGCCACCCAGCTGGGTGCAGGTATGCGTAAGGGCCCGCGTGCAAGCAACTGCCGAAGCATGCACAAGTTTTGGAGTTGCACTTGCCAGCACAGGATGTGTGGGGCCCAATGCCTGGCACATGAACAGCACGTTGGGCAACGCTGCATCATCTGCAGCAGTACCTGTGCTCATCAGCCCCTGCTGCACAGCGCCAGGTGCATGTGTAGCCAGCAGCCGTGCCAGCTGCCAAACTGGTAGTGGGAGCGGGCGCAGCAAGTGGGCAGGAGGTGTGGGCTGCACCTGCTGAGCTGCCAGTGTGGGTTTATCCCTCAACAGATCAGGTGGGAGTGTGACAAGTGCACTGTGTGCCATGGTAGCTGCTGTGCACGCTTGCACCAGCAGTGGCACGCCGCGTGTACCGAGCAGCTCCACACGCGCTGCTTCTGTGCCACAGCTCCAATCGCGAAGTGTGGTGCTGGAGCAGCTGCATGCTCCGTGTTGCTTAGGTGCAGTATGGCCCAAAGGCTTGGGCCGGGGCTGCAACATGGCACATGCCAGGCGTACAGCCACCTCCAGGAACGCAGTGGCAGCTGTGGCCCGCTTGAGATGCAACACCAGCTGCTGCTCGATAGCGCCCAGGAGGTTGGCTGCAACCATGACCTTGGTCTTCACCCAGACGCACGCTGAATCCCCCACTTCCTTCCCTGTGGCAGACGCCACAGCCGCAGCAGCTTGGTCTACAAATGAATCACCCTGCAAGCGTGCGCCGGCTGCTCCAGCAGCACCACTGCAGGTGCAGGGTGGCAGGGGTGGGGGCCACCAGGGCGCGGGGTGCGCCAGTACAGCCGCTGCCGACTGTGCATTAGCAGCGTCAAGCCCACCTAGGGTGGCACCCAAGCCCCAGACCAGCACCAGTGCTGCACGTGTGCTGCACGCGGCCCACACTCGTGACGGCCCCAGAGCTTGAAGCACACTGAGCACTGCTGTCCGCACACCTGCGGACACATCCTGATGCTCTGATGCAGCTTTTTTCGAAGCCTGCAAGCCACTACTGGCTGTACTAGCCGTCCCTGAGTTTGTTGCAGCAGACAAGGGCGTGGCAAGCGCCAGCCATGCAGCCAGCACCTGCACCAGATGCGCCACCTGCACGTCCTGCAGCGGGCCCAGCACCGAAGAAGGCGACACGTGGAGTGCGCGCAGCAGCAGTTGCAGCAAAGGCTGTGCGGCCTTGGCATGCGCCACAGCTGCCGCTTCCGAGCTGGCGGTGGTGGTGGAGGTGGTGGTCAGACTTGATGGCAGCGCAGTGGTCAGTGCAGTGATGAGGCGCATACTGGCTGCTTCTCCAGCCCATGACAGCCACAGCTGGGCCAGCCGCCAGTGGGGCAGCAGAGCCAGCAGGGATGTGGCTGCCAGGCCAGCTGCAGCGCATCGTCAAGCATCGCCTGCCGTCAAGCATCGCCATCACGATGAATGACATGAACATGCGAGATGGCAGTGCTGCAGGTTCATGGCAACAGCGGCGCCCAACAGACACGCACCAAGATGTACGTCCTCTTGCTGCAGGCGTGCGGCTGGTCCAGGCTGCTGCGCAACTGGGCCCAACAGCCTCAGCAGCCCTACGGCACACCCCTCCTGCACCACACATGCCGGCAGCAGCACAGCCAGGCGATGGACAGCCTCCACAGCAGTCCGCCTGCTGCCACCACGTGTGTGCTCCAGGAGGGGGCCCAGCAGCAGCCGCCAGGGGCATGCCTGGAGCGCATGGTGCCTGCAGGCAGGGGGACAGCATCGCTAAGCAGGTGACCCCCAACTTGCGCGCATAAAACATTTGTGAGTCGAGACATGCACATGCCGCTAGTGGGTGAACCGATTGTGGCACCACTCACTTTATCTCTGCCTTGTCATGAACCAGGGCCCGCTGTGCATGCAGCAGCTCCGTGAGTTGCCCAAGGGAGCGGGCAGCTGCATCAAGGGCATCGCGATTACTGCTGTTGCCTGGACTGTGCCCATCCTGCACTGCTGCTTCTGCCGCTTGTGCACTGGCTACCACGCTTTTGACCTCCCACCTGCGTGGCCATGTTGCACAGTGGAATGCATCACAGCCAGGATGACAGCTATGTAGCACGCATGCAGTGGTTGATGGAGGTGATTCAGAAACCATGCTGACTTTCGTGGCTCACCTGGCTGCAAATTCACTGATCCTGGCCTTGAGGCCCTCTACTTCTGGGTTTGTGGCTGCCTTCTTTGGGGCGTGTTTTGGCGCCAAGCTGGGCAAGGGCACGGGCATGATATTAGCCCTACATACTTTTGACGCTGCTGCAATGCTCTGCCGATTGTTTCAAGGCGTACGGTTGAGTGAGACACAAACCACACATTCGTGATGATGGAGTGACGGCGACTAGCAAACATCGCCTCCGCCACAATCCTGCAATCACATACATTAGTGTGGTTTTGTTCACTGGTCATCTGCTTCTTGGCGCGGGTGCAGTTGCGAGGAGTTCGCCTCGCAATTCGCTGAGATTACACCGCCGGAACCTGATCGGGTTAGAACCCGCGCAGGGAGTCCAAGAAGCGCCTGACCATGGAGGAGTGGTCCATCAAGAGTGGCTTGCCGAAGCCAGGGGGCTTGGCGTGGCAGCTATGGCAAGAGGCGGAGCAGGTTGCGATGGAGTCGCTGCATTGCCCGTTCGTCATCGCAATGGCGCAGGGGACTTTGTCCAAGTAGGTGGCATGAAGTACCATGCACATACATTGCATTCACATGCTTGCGCACGGGCTGGTGGAATGGTGGTACACCCATCGGTACCCTCTGGGCAGTGCATCGTTGGGTTGTGCGAGTGCTTGGTCCGCGCAGGACGGCCTTCCAGCACTATGTGGCGCAGGACGCATTCTTCCTGCAGGTGCTGCCCATCACTGATCCCCATGACTGCTGCCTTGGCTGCTGTTCCAATTGTGCAGGACGGCATTCCAGCATTATGTGGCACAGAATTCAAACTATCTGCAGGTGCCCCATTTATGTCTGCAGCAGTGCTGGCATGCTGTTGTGCTCAGTACATGCGCTGATGTGTTGTGCAAGGTGCGCATGCAAGACACGTTAGATGCTCACCTGCATACGGTTGCTGCACCGACACGCATCTGGAGCTTGCAGTTCTTTGCACGCTCCTACGCACTGGCCATGTCAAAGTGTGACCCAGCCGTTGTGAGTGAGGAGCACTACCAGCAGGTGCGTGCTCATCCCCGCACCTGTGCTGTACTTCACTGAGGTACCACAAGCACTCCAGCCATGCGTTTACGCTGCTGCATATCGCGAGCTGTTGTAGAGCAGCGCGTGGTTTGCAAGCTGAAGAGGAGACTATGGAGTTTAGCCACCACATGTTTCCATGGCCTTCAGCACGGCACGTGGAACTGACGCACGCCGTGTGCATTGCGGCCCTCTCGATCGGCCTGCAGCTGGGGCGCATGCTGCGCGGTGTCCACGAGGAGCTGCGGCTGCATGAGTCGTATGCAGCACGGTGGGGTGTGGAGATGGATGGCATCCACCCCAGCCCCGCCACACGCGCGTACACTGACTTTGTGATGGAGGTGGCCAACGACCCACGCATGGTGCGTATGGCGATAACACACACTGTGTCAAGGTTGTTGGTGGACCCGCATGCATTGCACTGTTGCAGGTTCACAGGTAGGACATGCACATGCACAGCCGCTGCACTGCTATGACATCAACCGCCTGTTTATGGCTTCCAGGGTGTTGCTGAGATCCTGTCGGCCATGGCACCTTGCGCGCGCCTGTATGGATACATTGGGTGCCGGCTGGCAGCTGACCTTCCCAACATTGACCACATGTACAAGGACTGGGTGGAGACATACTCTGCAGGCAGCTACCTGGTGCGTGATCATGAATGCTCAGCGTCACCTGCCAGCCTCAATTACACTTGTTTGGCATGTGCCTGGCTGGCCCCTACTAGAGAATTGCAATGCTGGTGTGCTGTCAATTATGCAGGAGATCCCTTTGATCAAGGAGGAGATGATGGAAGCCATAGCCAAGAATGCAGGCTCCAACATTGGTAGGTGCCACTGCAGAGTAAGGGGAGGGATAGACTGTTGGAAGGCTTCAGACAAGCAGTACATGGTTCACTTCATCACTTGTTTTCCTTGAGTGTGGCGGTGCTCTACACGCTTGGACATTCGTCAAAGCATTCGTGATGAGGGGCGCTCAGGTCTTCATGCAGCACCGATCGACTGGGCCACAGTGCTCTCGCACCACAATGCTCCGGCTGCGCAGATTTGCACGCACTGTTGGGAGTCACTACCGGAATCTTCAATCCAATGGCACGGGCCGCGCATTATTGCAATGACGCTGATTCTATCAGAAACGCTTGATCCCATCATCGAAATGATTGCTGGCCGCGTCCTGTCCACACGCAGATACGCTGCGGAAGCTCTACACCAGGGTAGGTGTTCGCAACGCGGTCATATCCACCACCGAGCAAGCAGCAGCATGGAGTGATGCATGGCGGCATGCATGTCGTTGCACACGGCAGCAATTGCTGCATGCACGCACACCACCAAGCTTTGCTGCGGTCCTGATCACAGGCTATGCAGCTGGAAGTGGACTTCTTCTGCGCACACCCTGCCACACCACCCCCACGCAAGTACATGGCCTGGTCCATGGATATGGAAGCGCTGCGAGTGTTGTCAATTGCTATGCTTGTAATGCTCTTTAATTGCCTTGCATTTCATGACTGTGACTTACCGGCCGCCATGCAGGTGCCATCTCCATGGTGGCGGTGGACTTTGACGACACATGCACAGCCAAGGACACAATCACCACGCTCATGGCTGCTGCAGTGGAGGCCCAAGCTGCCGCCTCAGCTGCAGCTGCAGGTGCAGGGGCTGAGGATGCGGTGCGCAGCCAGTTCGCTGCCACCCACAGCCAACTGTCAGCCAACTATATGGCTCAGTATGAGGTGTTCATGGCGCGCGCTCTGCCCCCCACACCGGCATCGTCATATGACGCGGCAGGCCTGTCAGACTTCCTGTCACAGCTGTCCGACTTTGATGCGTCCATGAACGATGTGGTGGAGCGGGCGGGCGTGCTGGCAGGTGGGTGCGCGCCTGCAGCAAACAGCGGGGTCCGCCGGAATCCTGTGCCCATTCGTAGCCTGCAGGCATTCAGTATGCATCTGAGAGTTATCAACCAAACGCACTAGTTGCTGAGCACAGCACCTTAACTCCCCACTTGCATCCTTCCTGCCGCTGGGGGCGCCGTGTTGCAGGCTTGACACCAATGCAGCTGACAACTGCGGGCAAGGGCATCGTGCTGCGGCCTGGCTGCCGGGCCATGCTACAGCGCCTGCTCGCCTCTGGCGTGCCCACACACATTGTGTCAGTCAACTGGTCTGCAGCCTATGTGGCAGCCGCCCTGGGGTTGCCCCTGCTGCCACACCCGTCACTGCCCCCAGCCCCTGCGCCTGTTGCTGCGGCACCCAACAGCCCCGACAACCTCATCATAGCCAATGAGCTGGAGGTGGGCCCCGAGGGCACCACCACCGGCCGCATCACCCGTGTCACACAGGGTGCAAGGGACAAGGGTGTGGCGTTTGAGCGGCTTTCGGCCGCAGCAGCTGCAGCTGAGGCGGCCCGTGGCGCAGCGCAGCATGGGACAGGTGCCACAGTGTACATTGGAGACTCTGCCTCAGACCTTGCAGCACTGCTCAAGGTGCGGGCATGTGAAGCATGGCCTTGCCATTTGAGCCATGGCCCAACGCTTCTGCACGAGGCTGCGCGGTTTTCCTTCACCCACAACTTCCATGAACCTGGTGACCTGCAGGCCGACTATGGCATCGTGATTGGGACGAACAAGACACTTCGGCGTGTGGCAGCTGCATTTGGTGTGACCCTGGCACCACTTGTGTCTGCACCCCTTGACAAGCCTGCGCCAGGTACGAGGTACCTGCGGTATCAAAGAGCAAAGCAGGCCTGTGCTGCTTGGCTCTGCACAAATCACGGGCACTCAAGAGCTGAGCTGCGGCTCCACATAGCATGCATCAGCATGATGTGGTTTGGCACCTGCAGTGTGGCAAACAAGCGCTTGCAGAGCTTGTACAAGTTGTTTGGGGCTTGTTCCATCCACACCTGCTGCACTTGGCAGGCCGGGGCGTGTTGTATGAGGTGGGTAGCTGGGGCGAGCTGGAGGCGTTTGTGTGCGGCCCGCGCTGCTATGAGGCGTACCCGTACAAGGCAGAGATGGCCCGGCTGCGGCGCGCGTGGGCGGCCACGGGCCTCATATCCCCCATGCACACGGGAGCTGCGCCGACAGCTGCTGCCACACCAGCTGGGCCTGAGGCTGGCAGGTCACCTTTTGTGCCACGCGTGTTGACGGTGGCGGGGTCAGACTCTGGTGGTGGTGCCGGCATCCAGGCGGATCTCAAGGCCTTCCTGGCCAACGGCGTGTTTGGCATGAGTGCGGTGACGGCGCTGACGGCGCAGAACACGCACGGCGTGCAGGGTGTGCATGTGCCGCCTACTGAGTTCTTGGCACAGCAGCTGGACAGTGTGCTGGGTGGGTGGCCATGATGAACACAGCGACGATGTGGGCCTGTAAGGCGCTGCTTTTCCCCGTGACCGCAGTGGCTGTGCATATATCCTAGTGCACCTTGCACAGCAATGCTGCCTGCATGTATGGGTGCCTGCTGCTCCAACTCGAGCTGATGCTGTGCGGTTGTGGTCAATGAACCTGTGCGTGATGCCCATGACCTGACGCAGGGGACCTGGGCGCTGATGCCGTGAAGACCGGTATGCTGCCCAGCGCAGAAGTGGTGGAGCTCGTGGCGGCAAAGGTGTGTGTGCTGCGGCTGGGGTTGCTCATGAACACGTGCAAACAGATCATCATCATGCGTTATCATCATCATCATTACACGGCTTTGCGCGGTTAAACCCGCGATGCTGCGGTTTGA